>JAQIWD010000078.1:0-37887 GCA_034694825.1 Anurida granaria
CGGCCCGCATAACTGCAACGAAGAAAGAAATTAAGAATTTTGATTAAAAGTTCAGCGTTTTCAATAAAAATTCAGCGCTTTTCATAGAAAGACAAAGTGTGATGTTTACCCTGGGTTCATCGTGATGCAGACGTAACATGCTGGATTGAGCCTGAGCTCTGTCCCCTCGAATACAAAAGTGTCCACGTTGGCCTGGATTGCACGAACAATGGAGAGACTAAAAAATTCAAACATTTGAAAGAACGGGGAAAAAAATTTGAATTAAAAAAAAATTGTTACATTTGCTGAGCAATAACGGACAAAACTTCCAGCTCGATTCGATTGAATTCGTCAAAACAGGCCCAGGCACCACAGGAAGCCAATCCTTTGAAAAACTACACAAAAAAAAGACTCTAGACTAGACGAGGTGTCGAGAAGGTCAAGGGTGGCGACGTTGTTACCTTTCCCATGGCAATATAATCCAGACCATCAGAACAATTGAAGACGACGCATTGGACGGCGATGGCCTTGGCGAGGTCCTTGGTTGTTTCCGTCTTCCCAGTCCCTGCAGGCCCTTCCGGTGCCCCATTGAGATGGAGGTGGTAGGCCCCGATGAGCGTCCGATAGCATCGGTCAGTCAAAGGGGTCATGACGAGCCTTGGTGAGTTTCCCAAGTACTCGTAGGCGTACTTGACGACTGCGTTGATTATCCGCACCAGGACTGCGTAGCCCTCGAAATAGTAGCGGAGTTGGGCCAACCACTTGAAGTCAGTCTCACTACTCACGCTATCATCCAACATCCCCACAACCACATCCCTACGACACAAACATTCAACATTTAGTTACCCTTGACCCTTGGCCCTTTATTTCCAAGTACCTTGCATGGACGTCTATCGTCACTAGGGCACCTAAGGTTGTTCGAGCCTGTTTAGTCAACTCTCCCCGTACCAGGGCCACGACGTCATTCAATTGCGTCTGGAAACGGCGACAGTTGGACGTAGGCGACATTTGTAAATATTGGCGACATTGGGTACATATTTGAAAGGTGAGCTTACGTTCAGTTTCTCCAGGTATTCCTTCAAAGCAGTTCCCGAACTGGATTGGAAGGCCTCATGTACCTCAGTGGTCCAATGAATTTGGGAGACACAGAGAACAACTTGGCCTGGCCATTTGATTACCCAGTCGGACCTCGGTGAATGTGCATAGGCATCACTGGCACTCGCAATGACATCCCGGACAGTCATGACCATGGCCTGTTCCACTTCCAGTAACCACCGCTCCACACAACCACGCGCCTCGACCGTATCCACTTGGACGCTGAAAATGACCCTTTCTGCCTCTGAGGAGTACATGCCATGGATGACCAGGTTTGAATCAAAGTGGAGTTTGTTAATCCCTTCAAAGAGCTTCTGGAGATGGGGCTGGACACGGAGGGGATCCTTGGTTTCGGCCAATATCTCCAGCATCTCATCATTCGACAAGAAAAAGAACCTGGAGAATCATAACAAGTTAGGGGAGATGATTCCAAGATTCCATTCTAGCACAAACCTTGGGAAGAAGAGTCGCTTCTTTTCCAAATAAGCGTTGAGCCCTTTGACAATCTTATCCAGGATTATGGTACAGGAATTCAGTTTCTCCAGGAGTCCAGGCTGACTTGCCGTCTTGACCGCATTTGCCGAATCCTCCACACTACCCATCACAGACTTCCAAATTATGTCCACTTTCTAAGGGATTCAGAAAAAAGTAGTTAATACTTCTGGAATGTAAAGCGCAAGTCAAGGGTCAAGGGCTGGGGACCTTAAACAGTTTGTCCTCCCTGGGCATTTGTCTCATGATATCCTTGGATGAGAAAACAGGTTCCAGGTAGAGCCACTGAGCTTGGACTTGCAACCAGACTTCAAGGGCCCTCTGGGAACGAAGGAGTGCTGCCTCCCACTCCCGCACTCGAGCTGAAGGGATTCACAAAGGGATACAATTAAAGGGGCCCAATTGCCTGAATAAGATGCCTGAATACCTTCGTGGGGTTTGACAAAGGGACTCCCCTTCATTGTCTGCGTCTTTGTAATGTGATCCTCCAGGAGGAGTTGGACCCCTTCGACAGAGGTCAAAATCTTGACGCCTGTTTCCCTGTACCCAGTTGTGTTGAGCCTAGTCTCCTCCCAATCCGCCATCATCTTCTCAAGGGCCACCAACATTGCATTCTCCTTACTCGCTCCGTTACTCACGACCTCAAATCTGAAACAGGAATCAACATGTTGTAACATGTCGTAACATGACAATGGAATTGTCGTAAATTGTATGGTTGACCTGTCCAGGTATGGTTCCAGTCCTTTGTTGATGAGTTTCCGGAGACTACTCCCCGTGTCCGGGGTCACGTCGAATCCACATATCCCGGACATGACTTTCCAGTGCCTCTCTCTTAATATGTAATAAAATGACTGTATCATTCATGTAATGAAAATTAGAAAAATTACCTTAAGCCCGGATTACACATGATATGGATAAGGGGGAGATGCGTCTATACAAAATCCATTCGCATGAGGTCATCAATTCATAATTCATGATTAATGTAATTTTTAATTACTGATTACCCTGAATTCAGTGATGGTTTCGATCCCTCGGTTGCAGATTTTGAGTGGTGGTGGGAGTTGGTCCAACTTTTCCTCATCGTAAATCAGGGATAGCGGAATCTGCTTGGCTTCTGCTTCCGCCGTCTTCTGAGCCTTTATACGATTCTTAAACAACTTTTGCAGTTTGTACAAATCACTGTGGAGGAATTAGAAATTAAGGTCAAAGGGCATGTGTCCCTTGAGCTGAGTAGAGTGAGTACTTGAAGTATTCTTCCGACTGTTGCTCAACGGCTTCTGCATTCAACCAGTAGCTTCCATCCATCCAAATCTTTTCCCACCGTTGCCACTTCTTGGTCGTTGTCCAGAGTTTGGAGTAAGGCTCCATGTGAATCTGGGAAATGAATTCCATGACATTTAGCACCAGGCACCATGTGGCCCTTTTTAAGGTGCCCTTGTTAAGGGGCCGGAAGCCTGTTTTGGAATAAACAGTAGAGACTTGCCATGATTTCAGTGATTTCCGGAAATTGTGACTTGTTGAATTTGAAGAGCGACTCCTCATTGTTGATCCAGTTGATGCCGTCCTGGAGTGCCTGGATCCGTTTGTAAACGTATTTTAAGTCCTCACAGTACTTGGCAACATCCGTGTACTCTCCGTAGCGAGCAAAGTCATCCCGGACCCTCCGTAGTAGTTTAGTCAAATCCGCCTTCATCTTCTCTGTCTTGACTGCCAACTTTTCCTCAAATTCGACCTTCTTGTCCTCAATCATCTACAGACATCGAAAAGAACAAAAATTACGAAGAGTTCCCTTGTTTCTGGAGTCACCACTGGAGATTACTGGATCAATTCCAAACATTTCCCAAAAGAGGGACTCTGGCTGCATGGTAGGAGTTAAAATTTACATTAATTCATACCCATTGACTTAGAATTAAGAAAACAACCCAAACCAATCAGAAACAAAGAACAAAACACGGTAAGAACACGATGACAATTAAAGGGGAGGAGGGTGACTTACGATGGCACATTTCTCGAATGCGGAATCGATCTTGCGATGCCATGTCTGGACTTGGAGGAGCATGTCCATGTCCGCCTGCGTCAGAACGTAAACGTCCAGGAGAGCAAACTCTTGTCGGTGACCCTCAATGATGTCCTCCTTCAGTAAGGCCAACAAATTCCGCCTCGTCTCATCAACGTACTCGGCCAAGTCGAGAAGCTCAGCAGTCGTCTCGGGCTCCTTGAGTAATTTGGCCTCGATCCCTTGGAACGAATCCAAAATCCTGGAAAGCAATCGGGAGGGTCAACAATCTTGGGCATTTCTATTGAAATTGATTGATTAATTGAAATTCTAATTGGATTTACGCCTGATTGTGGAGTCGATATCTGGAGAGGAGATGATTGATGAGAATACTTTTGATGGACTCGAGTCGTGTTTGTAATTCCGAAATGATGTCATCATTGTTGAAGTAGATGCGACCAAAGAAGAGATTCTTGGGGATCTCAGAGATTTTCTGGGAGAATTCCCGGTAGTAACAAACCTCCTTGACCTCTTCGTAGAAAGTGTGCTCTTCCCCGATGAAATTTTGTGCTCGCTCCCGTGCCTCTCCGCTCAGAATCGGCTTGAAATCTTCCTCTGCTCAGAATCACCAAACAACAATTAATGGAAATGACAGATTAGATGAATCTAGAAATGGTCAACAGTTCCGTACGTAGTTGTTGTATGTAGTTGAGGGGGATGTGGAGCCAGGCATTCACCATTTGACTCACCCTCCCATTGACGTCTGATATGAAGGTCGGGGGGAGTCCCATCTTGTAAGTCTCATAAACCATGTCGTCCATCCTCCGACACTTGAGGGAGGTGCACTTGAGGAGAGTTTTACTCGAAGTACCTCGGTTGTGATACATTTGACGAATTGAAGGGATATCCTGGACACCACTCACAATCTGCACACAATAATTAAAACGCGTAATTTAATTAAAAAATTCAATTCATAATTTATTTACATAAATTTAGTGGTGACTTACCTCGTCACAGACTTTCTTGAAACAAAACATGATATCTGGATGAGCCGGGTAGAACGTGATGAGATTATCGTCCAAATTCCCATCCAGTAAAATGATTGGCAGTTTCTCTTCATAGTTTTCATAGGAATCAACAATGTGGAGAGTTTGGTTCATTAGGAGCATCATCACCTATTCGTCACAAATCAATTAATTAGGATTCATCATCTAATGTAATTGTTGTGGGTTTTAACGTACATTGGACTTGATAACATTTTCAGCACAGTTGAGCAAAAGTTCCACTTTGTCAGGGGAGAGCCCTTGGATGGGGTCAAGATTTATAAAGAGGTCAGTCAGGGCCTTGACATAGTCCCTCATGAATTCCTCAACATTCGTACGAATCTCCAACTGCATCGCGTCCTTCATCTCATGCGGTTTCGCTGCACCCATCTCCCTACAAACAGAAGATATGAAAAAATGCAAAAATGTTCACCTTAAGGATTAAGTTTTGTGTTGACTGGACGTAAGCTGACCTTATGTTGTTGATGTCCAGGAGTCTCTTGTTCCCCACCATTTCCCGAACCTGGAGAAATATTTTCCAGACCACTGGATGGAGGAGACGGAGATTCAGGGAAATGCTCTTCCGGTTGATGATGAAACTCCGAGCCCAAATCGGAGAAGAAGTGAACCTGAACAGAACATTTTAAAGGCCGATTGTATAAGGAGAAAGGAAAAACTTACATTGGTAACTTGTCAGGGATTGTATAAGGGTCCACCCGACCCCTTGATGGTTTGACCACAAAGTTCAGAATGGAATTCCGCATGGTCTCAATGTAGTTGACCTTTACTTCTTCCATGAGCCCTCTCACCACTTCCGTTTCCTTGTCCCTCCCTCTGCCAGTCAAAATACTCTGGAAGTTTAGAAACGAAAGGGGGGTTTTAATTGAGTGGGAGCAAGGAATCCTTCATTAATTGATTACTTACTGCCATGATTTTTCTGATCCAAGTATGGTTGATGGGATTGACAGGAGCTGAGAGGACGCTGTCACGCAAGTAGTCAACATAGTCATCTTGGGTCAAGAAGTCATTGAGATCTTCATCATTATCCTTGAGACGAATCTCACTCTTCCTCCTTTCACTCGTCCCATCTTCCTCTCCCTCCTTTCTCTTGAAGTAGCGTCCATGGGTCCGTGTCTTGTTTTTAATCCCTCGCTGGAGAATGGCTCCATCGTCCATCTCTTGCATTGTATTCCGAGGTTGGTAGCGAAGAAGGGGATGGCCTGCCCTCTTGTCCACTTGGAATTCCCCAAGTGATGGTACGGGGGGTAGTCGTAAGTCAAAGGGGTCCAGTGCGTTGCCCTGCGTACATGACATGGAGGCATAGGTCGTGGCAGTTCCTCCAGTTGACCTCTCGCTCCATCCGGATCCGATGCTCGGTAGCTTGGATGCTCGCTCCATTTCTTGCTAACACCTGCTAAGGATTCAATTACACGTTGATTGAATTATCAATTCTATTTTCTCGAAAATATTATTTTATTTGAACAAAATTGTGTACTGAAAGGAAGAAAATGCTCCAGTAGTGAAACGAAGAAAGAAACGAGACGAGAATAAAGGAATTCGCCGGAAGTATCGATTACACTTGGAAAACAATTGTTACATACCGTTAGCTGAGCGCGGGGTTGGCATGGAAACAGAAGAATAAAGTTGATCCATCCAGTAGCACGTGTTCCTTCCCAACCGAGATGAAGATTCCGGTAAGTAAGTGAGTAAGGAATTGGGTCAAATGAATCCAAATTTAATTGTTGAACGATTAATGACAGCAGAGGAAGGAAAAACAGAAAAAGACAAAGAAAGGAATCCCCTGATTTTGATTTGAATTTCCCCCTTTGGTACTAAAAAGGGCGGGAAAATGAGCAAAGAGAAGGTCAATGACCCCTCGTTAATGAAATTTCTTTTATTTTATTACGAATTCTTGGATGTTTTTATATATTTCTTCACTGGAAATGACGGTGAACCTTCAGAGGTCCTTGGAAGGAACGATGGAGGTCATCTGGAGGTCATTTAGAGGTCACTTTCTCTGAGTTGTTGACCTCTGTTCTCTGAGGTCATAAACGCAATTCCCCGTCTTTCTCACTTTACCCCAATCAGTGACAAAATACACGAAATTCAAAGGAATTTTTAATTTTGCAAAAAATTGCAAACTAAAAGAAAACAAACGGTCTTACTAAAATGCACACCCCACACCCAACACCCCACACCCCAATAAATCAGCGATTTCGCTGTTTTAACCTAACCTGCTCGCTTCGCTCGCTAAATTGAACTGTTCTAAGGTTGTTTGTTGAATTTCAGCGAGCGAAGCGAGCAGGTTAGATTAAAAAAACGATTTAAAATTTCAGGGGTGTGGGGTGTGCAGTGTGCATTTTAGTGAGACCGGGAATGGGTAATTAAATAATTCGCACTTTCTATCTTCGTTCATCATCACTTGCTTCATCTGACGTCTGACCTTGTGACCTCATGGCCCGACCAACTACGAAGCAAAATATTACAAAAGTTGCACAAGAAAATACAAACTACAAGTTACAAATCTCAGATTAGTTCATATCTTCCGAAATAATCGAACCAGCGTGCAGCAGGAGGAGGTGTTTCGTAATTCAGTAACGCCGTAACTCTTAAGGTGGACGTAAGTAGTCAGTTGATATTTAAGACTGTCGAATGTACAACAATACAAATGAATCATGGAACATCAACAATACATAAATCTCAGGCTCATAATCCTTTTTCTTAAATGCAGTTAAGACTTGAAGAAACAGGACGAAACAGGATCAATCCGGTGATCCCTGGAAGGGAGGGGATTCCCTTGTATCATCCCTTCATATCTCCGTCACCATTATCTCGAATCCATAAAATCCCAGGGAAGGAGCACCAAAGGATTTGGTATGACTCTTACTACTTGATAAAAACTAAACCTTTAACCCTCGTGACATACGTTTCGACGCACTGAAGCGATCTGCTATATTAGTTAGTGGGCTAGGAGTGTAGATATAGAGATGGAAGGATCTTTTTGTTTCTGTTGGGATAGGCATCGCTTTATCCTGTCATGTGATGCATCTCATGTCAGCTCGGATACGTGTCATGATACATGTGAAAGATTAACGCTATTCCTCCGGTGGTAGGAACGTAATTTCTCAAAGTAACGGAATATTTCGAATTGAATTTTTATGTTGTTTATTAGGGGTGTGACGATGATGTGCTGGAAGAAATGTAGGAACGTTTCCAGTGTGAGCAAATAAGACTGACTGTGATTTTCCTTCATTTCAGTTCTCCATTCCGCAGTCCATCCTTCTTCAAGTTAATCCCCTCCCCACCTGTTCTCAAATGTTCCGTTACTAATCCTCCTTCCTTTAAGGTCATCACTCTCCGGTAGCTCCATGGTAGTGATGGTAGTGTATGGTTGGGGAGTAGGGCGGGGGCGGACGATGGCCGGAAAACAAAAGATGTCTCCACTTCTTCGACTCTTCCTGGAATCTGTTGACCTTTTCCCCATCAACAAACAAACAACATAGAAACTATTTAGGAAGGGAGGAACATGTGGTTGGATGCTCTGAACTCTCGAGATTAAATTCAGGGGATGATTCATCCCCTCCTCGCATTCTTTTATTATCTCCCAGGGCATTGTTAAGGGGTACTCTTTATAAAACTATTTAATCCACATCCTCCCCCGTCATTCCACTCCACTTAACTACTATCTTCCAAACAATCAGCAAGTTTTCGTTCCATTTTATCAAGAATGCATTAATCAACACAATATTTATCTCTCTGCTTGTATTACTTTGTGGAAATGTCGTCTACTCCGCTCATCCTCAGTTACGAGCAACAGAAGCAGAGTTCGGAAATATTTTCATTTAGTCCCTCCTCCCATTTCAATTTCAATGAAATGGGTATGGGCTTCACCACGGGTTAGTGTATTCGCTTCAAAATAAGTTAATTTAGGATACTGGACTAATTTTAAGAAATCTAAATGGGTCATTTTGATCCTTTGGGAGAGAGATAGGGAAACTGGAAGTCTAGTTCTAGTTCCAGCATTTGCAAAATCTTTCTTATCACCCCAGTCTTATCTCTTTTATCCTTCCCGTCCTCCAGTGGAATCATCATGAACCAAGTTCATTCCTTGGAGCCACCACGGTCAGAGGTCAACCCCATCATTCCAACTAGGGGCTTTTAAATCTAACGCAGTAAAAACGTGGCAAAGAGAAAGACAACGCATTTGGAAAGAGGAGGTCGCTAGGGATAGACACAGAGTCACTCTTTGCGAATTTTCACACAGAATAATTGGTCTTAATTGTTTTTTTTATTTTTCTTTCCAGGGAGTCCTCCATACTCCCGGACAAGTTCCTTCTCGTCCATTTCCTCTGATGAGAGGAGCAGTTCTGGAGACGAGGATGAGAGCGAATTTGATGATGAAATCGAAGGGAATCCAAACTGGAGAAAACAATTTGGTAGGATTTGCGAGAAATTGGGAGAAAGAGATCGCTGCTACGAGGTTGATCATCTCCTGAAAAGAAAATCCCTCCAGCTCTGTAGCCAGACGAGTCTCCCTCTGGACTGGACAAATCACCCCGCCACCATGTCCACCACGAATGCTCCCAAAGGACCCACCAGGCGACCATCGCTTTCCCAACCTGAGCTCCACCCCAAAAGTCTTCTCCAGATTGCAAAAGAACTCCGGGCCAACTGTGATAAGATCCTGGATAGGACTGTCCCTTTCGTCATAGACTCCAGTCTCCTCTGGACAATTTCAGAGGCAGTGAACCACGTGAATACAAACAGAGTCCCACCACAAGACACAACCCAGGACTATGAGGACCAAGTCCTCTTCCTCTCAGACTTTTTTGAACAAACTCCGTCCCTTGCAATTGTCCTCTCTGATGCGACTCCAATTCCTCCAGGAGGATCCCTGGACTTGACCTTGTTTCGAGCCCTGGAATTCCTGGAACTACGACGCGTCCCCCCTCACTACGTCTCTGGACTCAATACGCTCCGTGCCAAACTGCGGAGACTCAAGTGCTCCCGTAACATCGAATACATTGAACAAGTTTTCAACGCCCCTTGCTGCGCTGAGATTCTTTCCTCTGCTGGAAAATCGCTTGTGTCCTACACTGCCTTGACTTCCGTCTGGCCCGAACTCCGTGAACTTGATGTCTCTTTCAATCGCTTGAGTCGGGTGGAGACGGCTTCCCTAGGCTGCATGCCTGCGCTCGAGATATTGAATTTGAGTCGAAACAGGATCACAGTGATTGATTCCAGTTTCTCCAGGATCCTCTCCACCCTCACCGTCCTCAATTTAAATTTCAATCAACTCACGGCAATTCCACCAACTCCACCTAACCTAAAAGTTCTTCTTCTCTCTAATAATTTTATCCCCACGCTCCTCTCTCGACATCCTCTCCCGCAGTCCTTGGAAATGCTGGACTTGTCACAAAATGTCATTTCAGATGAAAAAGAAATCGAGCCACTACGATCACTCTCGGCCCTGCGCACCCTCGCACTCAATGGAAACCCAATTACGTACTCTGGAAAATACCGAAGGACCCTTGCAGCGCACCTCAGTCGAAATTCACTCAAACTCAACGGATTCCTACTCGACCAAAAGAAATTATCAACATCAGAAGTCAGGTCAGAGGTCACACATTTTGTATAAATTTGGTAAATGTAAAAATGTAAAAATGTATTAATAAATTTATGTAATTGCGGTCCAGGTCTGCGCTGGAGACCAAGAGACCCACGCCACCAATGAACCCACCGTCCTTCCTGATGAGTTCCAGCAGGTCAACGTCTAGTCCGTCTTCCAAGGGAATCACAAAGGATCGTCTCGGGGATCTCCGGAGTCTGACGGACTCTATCGACTCCTCCTCCTCATCCCTCCGAAGTGCTTGTCGGAAGAAGGCAAGAATAAGAGAGGTCGTGATCCTGGACAGAGACGAAGTAGGTTCCCCTCCTGAAAATCCTAGAGGAAGGGTCAAGGGTCGCCTTTCCAGTGGGAGTAGTTCCAGTTCCATTGAGGAAGTGCCACCCCCAACCTCAGAGGAAATCATCAAGGCCACTGGAGAAGCTCTCCAGTCCATTCGTCAGAAATATGGAGAGGAATTTTGGTTATTTCGACAAGCAGGTCAGGACGTGTCGAATCTTCTCCAGATTGATCCGAGACCGAGGTCACCGCCAAAGAAACCACTCAACCTCTCCCGCTCAGTTCCATTGGCGACTCGGGACTCTTCATTTTACTCGGCACTCTCAGAATGGGAACTTTCCACCCCCAAGGCCAAATCACAGTCACCCTCTGACAACACTTCAGATGAATCCATCAAACCTCTCCAGGATCTCCAGCAGGATGAGAATGATGAAAGTTTGAACAATTCATCTGGAGATGGACTCTTATTTTATTCTTGTCAAGACAATTCAGGCTCTTCGACTTCCCCAGAATCAATCTCCCCTGGAGGTGCCCTGCTGGAGGAGGAGTTCAAAGACCCTACAGGAAGAGCCAGGTACTTTCGAACTTTTGAGGCTGGAGAACTTTTCACGCTGGTCATCCTGGACAATTTCCTGTACCATGTGGATCCGTCCAAAGGGAATTCCATCACGAAGAAATGGGATTTGAAGAGTCTCAAATCGCTGAGGGAGGACAAGCGAATCCAGGAGACAGAAACTGTACACTTCCTCCTCACATTTGATACGCTGAGGAAGCAACTACGAGAGAAATCCTGCGTCATGCCGCTAAAGGACTTTAAACTTTTCCATGAGGAGGTCACAGTGTTTCTCCAGGCTCGTACCCTCCAGGAATTTGGATTTGGATTCCAATGTGCCAAGTGTCAGTGGGAATTCTCCAGAGGGATGGCCAACACGATAGTGGTCAAGGGTGGGCAGGGACCGGAGGAAGTGCCTGTTTGTCCTAATCCAACATGCCAAAGTGAGCTGTTGATTCCAGTGGACGGAGTGGCTCTGGACCCACCCACAACTCCTTCCAGGCTACACTGGGAACCCCTCCTCACCTCAACCCCAGCACCCGCCGGAGGAGGTAAGAATAATTATTGATTAAATGACCTTTGAGTTTAGTTACTTTTTACTAACTGGTTTTGGTTTTTTCTAATTGGCCTCAAAGGATCCCTCCCAACGGAATCAGCCCGAGGCGTCCGTGCATCTTGTCGTCCAACTTCCTCTTCCTGCCTTGATACTCCAAAATCCACTTCCCCCGCTTCTAATACTCCGACTAATTCAACTACGAAAAGTAATTAAACTAATTAATTAACTGAAAGAAAAAAATCTGAAGCGCTGATTTTAAGCGCTGATTCTTAATTCGTTTAATTTTATTTGTCATTTCAGAGGATCAGAAATCGGAGAGTGACATTGAGACGCTGAGTTGTGACGACAGTAGTAGCATTGAGATCCTCCCAAAGACCAAGGGTGGGAGTGGGAGTGGAGCAGAGGGGGACAGTAGTGGGTCAGACGTGGGTGTTGTGGAGGAAGGGCTCGAAGTGGACATCCCTGGACTCCAGCAATCCATCAACACACAGAAGAATTTGGCCCTGCCCATGACAGACTCCACGTCCTCTGGCTCATGTACTGGAAGCATTTGTACGCAATACGAAAAGACAATTACACCTTCACTCGGCCTCCAGCTACTCTCCCCACTCTCCATGATCCCACCAGTGACGCTGGCCCCACCACACTTCCCCACCCCCATTCAACCCATCAAGTATGACTATGAAAACTATGGGAATGTGGATCATCGACTCCTCCTCCACTGTGACCTTCATCTCTTCAAACATCCTCAGGAGAGGCTACTGGCCCTGGCCAAGGTCAACTAAACTACTCAAATTTAATCCAATTTCCTGACCGAATTCATTGTACTAATTCCTTACTTTTCCGTTTGCAGGTGATGGTAATGACGACAACCTTTGGCCCCGCCCCTTCTCTCGTCATTTTCTCAAACAAGAAAATCTACTTTTGCAAAATCATTGGACCTGAAACGTAAGTTCACTTTTTGAAAAATAAAACTTTTGACTGCGATTCTGACTTTGTTCGTTTCCACTCAAAAAACCCTGATAAATTGCATTTCATCTCAATTTGAGGGAATAGCTAAAGATAATGAATGAACTTTTTTTGGTTTTTAGGGATAAGGTTGAGAGTTGGTTGCAGAATTGGAAGAATTTCCCATTTTCGAGATTTAGCAAGATGGAGGTGCTGATTGGGCGTCATTCTTTTGGGATTGATTTCTCTGGGAAATATTTTGGACTCGTCTTTCGGGACTCTGTTCGGACTTCAAATTTTATTGAATTCTTCCTCGGTAAGGCACAATTCCAGTCGACACTTTTTAGCAAGAGAGAATGCAATTGGTTAATTTTGATTGTTTGGGTTGCAGGCGATGTTTGTGGTGAGGAGGAGATCGCTTGGACGGATGGCCCTCCACTTGTCCAGGATTTTAGTCAGACCCAGAAGGCACTCATGAGCCCTACCAATCCAATCGCTTACTTTGGGATCCTACGTCACGCCTACTGCGCCACTGGACATGGAATTGGTAACTCACTCAGTCAGTTCTCGAAATTAGGCAATTACACCTGTAATTACTCTTGGTATTACTTTTAGACAAGTCCTATGCGGTATCTGCCGTGGTGGTGACGTCTGAAGAGTTGATCCTTGTGGCTGACCTGTCTTGGCTCGTCAATCGAACCTCTGACTCTGTCTCTGTGAAGCATGTCAGGGAATTGAGCAAGTTGAGACAAGTGGTAAGTTACATTTTGCATTAACTCAACATCCGGAAGTATAATTATAAAACTGATTTCTTTGTTTCCAGGAATCGTTTGAAGTTGACCTCACTTTTGTCCGCCTCGTCTTTCAGTTGGATTCTGTGGTGCTCAAATGGGAATTGGCCTTTGAAACAGAGTCAGAGAAGGGGATATTCCTAGGAGCAGTGAAGTCACAGGTCAAGGAAGTCCCCTTTATCTCACTCTCAGAACCAGGACTCGCTTAGGAGTTGGGGAAGTGTGGGGGGCAGTTCTTCCCACCTTCATCTATACTCTAATCAAAAATAATTTAATTTTTAGAATACTTAACCACAAGGTTACTAAGATTAAGTGTCTTTCTTTTGAATAACGAGGTGCTTCCTTCTATCATATGGCACAAATGTCTATTTTTCTAATTCCGAATGTTTTAGTCATTTTACCATAATTAAGAATGAATTAATAATTAATTGACTAGGGATAATTAGACGTATGCTGAAAGAACAATGAAATTAAATGATTCTTGACCCCGCATCATTCAGTTCAGTACTAGACGTTAACGAGCGACCAAGTGCACCCTCACGGATTTCAATATAAATATGGAATATGAAATATAACTTGACATTTGTCGGCAGACCAGTTTCTATTCTATATTTATATCTGCTTTGTTTTATTTTGTAAAAACTGTATTTCCAAAGTAGTATTATGTTTATGCTTCCTGCTACGTTTAAAATGTCTGACGGAAGAACTATGGCGAAAGAACGACCAAAGTCTTTAACAGCAACGAATGAATCTGCCCCTAAAATCAAAATCATCTTTTTAATTCTATGAAAGCAATATTCTACAGATACTGTGACAGTACATGAACACAAGACCCACCTCAGGTTCGTTTTGTGGATGAAGAGGCCTTATGTCTGTTCCACTTTCCATTTGATTGTCCTGAATTCCTCATGTACAATTGTAATTAAAGTCCGCTGGAATTAAAAAAATGAACTCTGATACTGATGATGCATGTCCAGCGTCTGCAGTTTTGGACAACGATTCCTGTGGCGCCGGGGCAGGAAATATAATATCTGCCATATCCAAAATCACAACAATGTTAGGTCTCAACACTCATGCCATTCCAGCCGCTCATAAACTAAAAAAGGTTACTTATGCAATTAATTTACCTTCGCTTTTTTCACGTTCTTGTAGTCTTTTCTTGAGGATAAGATCATCAATAACCTCATTCGTCTCGCCGGTGTCAATTTCTGCAATCTTGCGTTTTTTCTTTTGAAATCGAAGCTGCGGTTCTATATTTTGTTTTTTGCTGACATCCCTTTGGGTTGGAGAGTTTAAAGGGTGGTGCAAATTTTCCGCTCGGCATTTGATCAGTGCAATTGCGTTTTTAATGCTCTCTTGTAATATGTGCTCCGCTTCCTTGTCAAAAATCATTTCGCATGCACTTTGAAACATGGACTTGATGTTTTCGAGATTACTGTTTCCTGCCTTCGATTTAGTCTTTTGTGCTAAGCCACGAACATGAGTTTGGATTTCGTGTTGACGGAATTCTTGTTTTGTAGATGTGAGTCCGACTTTCCTCGGATTGTTGTCGTGACCAGAGTGGGTCTTCACATACTCAACGGTGATTCCAGACTCAGTATTCTTTAGAAGTAATCTGGATGTGCAGATTTTTTCGGATTTCACTGATCCTCCCTTCTTCGTCAATCTCACCCGAGGACTTCGAGATTTCTTCCGAAATTGTGCACTTCGATGGCAGTATAAGATGCGGGATTCTCTGGACTTGTGGCTTTTCTTAATATAACTGACAGATTGAGTTCTTCTCAATTCGTTCAACCAATTGTGAAACTCCATTTCATCTTCGAAAGACAATTGTTCAGTCTCAATTTTCCTGCCGTGGTTCTTCTGGAGATGGACATCTAACTCTTCAAGTTTGCGAAAATACATTTGGCAATTTTCTTCTGGGCAGATCAGCGTTCCGGATCCGCCGTGGGTGTCGTCATGAACTTTCAAATGTCTTTTGAGGGTGGCTGAGTGATTTGTGGAATATTTGCAGCTGGGACACTGTTTGACCTTGTTAGTTGATTTACTTGTACGCTGATGACCATGGTGGCTCGGCGAGGGCTTCGGAATTTGAAAATTGTCGGCATCTGAATTGCTCTCACTGTCATCATTTTCAATAAATTCTGGTGTTTTGACTTTGAAGGAATTCTTTGAAACCCGTCGAATCTATAAAAACGAGAATGTTCATATTTTATAATGTACAAAAGCGGAGCATTCTGGTTAGAGTTTGTAATAAATTGGATTGGCAAGAGTACTTACACCACCCAAAACTGCAATTGATTCTCGACACTCCTCCTTTTCTTTCATGTCAGCCCGTTCTCTCAATTCAATCCTGTAAAATCAGAATTCATTCAGTTATACATGGTTTTCAGTATAAGAATTTATAATAAGATTTGTTTGAAGTTATAATACGACAATGTGTGGTTAACCTGACTCACCTGATAGCCCGGGTACGCTGCTTATACTCTGCTTCCGTGTCTTTCCTTCGCTGTGTTTATACAATGAAACGGTACGGTAGGAATCGTGACTGAAAACTCGAAAGTAAACAAGAAAAATCCGAAAATTTAAAAAGAAAATGGCAAAGACAGACAGTTGCCGCCCAACATACTAAACTCGGTACCATAGGGTGCTGAGTTTAGTACCTTTTGACAGTTTCATGTGGACCGAAATGGCTGAACCATTAACCTTTCCGGGTATTCCAGCAGTTGTAATGACCAAAAAGAAGACCTTTCACCGTGGGGAATGTCGAAATTCGGCCGGCAAGCTTAGATATGGTCGTTTATATAATTAGTTTTGAAGGCTACTAAACTTACCGTATATTTCTAAACAACGCCTTCCCTTGAACTACGCCCTGTTACACTCAGCAATTGTCCTACGACAAAAGAAATCCTTTTTAGCTTTTAAGAAATACCTTGAAAGAATTTTGTCAAGGGTCCTGAAAAGGATCCCTTCCTTTCTTCTCTCTCTTCCCTTCGTTCCTTCGAGCTGGCCAGTCGCTTCCTTTTTCCTCCAGTTTCTTTCTTTCCTTTAATTTTTGAATCAATAAAATACCTTCAGTAAAATATCGAAAAAGTTTCATCTTTACGCCTTCATTTTTCCTCCGTAACACGGCATCCTTCAAGGCCCCCGGGCGACCCTTTTCCGCAGAATATGGGATTCGCGGAATTTCAAAAAGAATTTACTTTTGCAAATCAAGTTTAAAAACGCATTTAAAAATAAAAACTAACTTAAATGTTTAATACTAAGCTTGGTAACCTGATACCGAATGCATACCAAGTTTAGTACCATACGATACCTAGAATTGTACCTCTGACAAAAAGTGTAGATATGGTTCGCACTGGCATGTGGTACCAAGTTTAGTCACTTAGGTAACTAAACTGGGTATCCTTCTGCACCAAAATTTTAGGCTACCAAACTTAAGTACCACAGGTGACAGGGTACTAAACTTGGTACCCAATCAATTGGGATACCGAGTTTAGTACCCTATGGTACCGAGTTTAGCATGTTGGGCGGCAACTGTTCGGGGGAGGATTTGCGCAGAGAAGAGAGAATTCTAACGGGACTTTCCCCACTTACTTTCTTTCTTTCTCGCTGTCATCTGTCTCTGTGGATTTTGGCTGATTTATTGTAAATTCACAGTTCAAATTTAATTTAATTGAGACAAAAGTAGAAAATCCATCCAGTTTCGCTGATTATTAGCAGAAAATCCGTGACGAAAGGAAAGAATGAAAGGAACCACATTTTCATAACTACATGAAGAAATGTCCTTTGGGAAGACTGACACAACTTACAATTGACTAATCCAGTTTCCAGTATTCCGGTATTAACTAATTAGTTCCAATCCAAGAATTCTTCCCCCAAGGACAGAAGCAGTAAAGATGTCACCAGCTGCGAATAATCCGAGTCTCATCACATCAGAAATCTTTCAACTGTTCAGCTGTTGTGCCACTACTTCTAATCAGGTCACTAGGCTTGAACTTTTTGACCCTAAGCTTACCTATTCATAAATATTATTCTTATGATCTTATGGTAATGTCTAATTGTGATGTTGGTTAATTTACAGAGGAATCGTGGACGAAAGAGGATTGATCGATCCATGATCAGTGAACCCCTCGACTTCCGACACATGGGACACTTGGGCTCAAATGACCTCCACTCTGGAGACTCCTCAGTCTTTCAACTCCAGGCACAAATGTCATCCAAAGGAGGATGAATCTCCCTTGACCCTTCACCCTGAGCCATAAAAGTTATCCAAATGTCATCACATTGTTTGTCTCTGTAATTCCGATATGGCCCCAATCCCGATTTATAATAAGTTAAGGTAAGAATGTAAGTTAATGCTAAGATGGGCAACCAATTGTGTGCTAAATGATTCTTGTCAATGTCGTCAGTGTCTCCTCTAACAACATCAACTAATCCTAACGAAGTTAGCAATTAATCACAATTAACTTATTGAAAGGGAAGAGAACAGGATTCAGTTTTGCCATAACTTGATAATAAGCCAAAGCAATAGGAATTATGATCCTTATGAATGGAACCTTAATTAATTAGTACGTGTACTTGATTAGTTAGTGGAGGACAAGTGACGACGTGTTTCCCTTTGTGTTATTTTTGTACCTTGTGTTTGTAACATGTTCAGTATTCAATCCAAGTAAACTACTCAAGTCTTCTTAGTCCACAGGAACACTGATGGACGTCTTTTTCTTTCGTGATTTCCTACCATGTCGGGGGAGTCGACTCAACTGCTCTTCCTCTCCTGGATGAAACTCAGCTGGCATTCTAAATTAACAAGGTCAATTGTAAACCGTAGGTATAAGACAAGGCGTGGGGGAAGAATTCTCCAGGACTCACGCTGTCCAGTCATCGGATCCCCGGTAACTGGCTAAGGCCATCCTCAATGCTTCCTCTTCCAGGAGTTTCTCCAGTGCACTCATGTCAGAACTCATCTCACTCAGTTCCGGGTAGGTAGTGATCTCGAGTCCCAGCAGTTTCTCACCACTTGTCACCAACCCCTTCTCCTTTTCCATTTCCTTAAACTCAGCATGCAAATCCTGGAGGCAAACGAGACAAAATGTAAACATCGCCTCAAAGTTCCCCCGGGGAGGTCAAGGGTGGGTGACCTTAAAGAGTTGGAATCCGTTCTGGACGTCCCACTCGCCGGGTGATGACGACAATGCCCCACTCGCATAGAATCGCTTGAAGAAAGCAGCGACGTCGGCCTTGAGTTTTGTCCTTTGTTGCAAGATGAGTTTTTTGAATCTTCCCTTGACAGGCTCAAGCGTCTTGTTCACCATTTTCACTTCATGAAGCCAAAGGAGCTGCCATCGCTTCCAAGTCTCCTCCACCAACCGAACCTCTTCTACCTCAAACTGTAAAAAACATTTATTACAACCCCAACTTTTTTTTAACTAAAAATCTTAATGACCTCTGACCTCAATGTGATATCGGGAGAGCGTGGCGTAGCGAGTCTTGAGATCTTGGTATTTCCCTTCCATTTCCACAGTGGAATCCTGGACTGCCTTGATTGTTCCCAACACTTTCTTCAACTCTTCCATTGAGCGTGGAATTATGAAAACATCATGCTCAAATTCCTAAACCATAAAGAGAGGCAGGAATGAAAATGTAACAGAAAGAGGTCAAAGGTTGTTCAGTTGGCTCACCTTGACCGTCCGATCGAATTCACCGCTGAGGTCCCTTGTGGCCGTGGAGAGTGCATTTCCTAACTTTGTGACCCACTCATGGGCATGTCGCGTGATGGAGGTATGGAGTGGGTCCATGTTTACCTGGATCCCCCCTTCCAATCGGGTACTTGGCAATTCCTGGACCCTTTCTGCCAATTCCCAGTAAAATCCCATCTTCTCATCGTAGAGTTGCGCAGAGGGAAGCATCGCTGCAAACGCCATCACCGTCTTCTCCTTGTTGTACCGCCACAAGTTACGAAACTTCCGATACCTAGAAACACAAGGGGCAGTTGAACCTTGACTTTGACCCTTAATTGTGAATTGAGGAGTGAGTGATACTTTTTGAGATGATCCCAAATTCGGCTGAGAAGAGACTGGATCCTCTCTTGGGTTTTGATGAGGAGTTGAAGGACCCTTGGCAAACGCCCAATGTCCAAATAATAAGAGTAAATGAAGGGCTCCTTCCCATTTGGATCAGGAACTGGTGGGGCAGAAGCGCAGGACCCACGGAGCCACCGTACGAAGTTTTTTGTTCTCAAGACGCAATCCTGCGCCCCTCCTAGTACCATGGCGTAGATTTCATGGGGGGAAGGCGACAAATGGATCTCGGGTCCTTCTAGGAGGACACTCACGCCGAAAAGAGGCTCAGGGGTGGAGAGTCTCCGCTCAAAATCATAAAGGGCCCGGATGATGAATCTGCAAAGACGGTCACTGGTATACTTGATTTTTCTTTTGATAACATTGATTGTAAACTCACTTGGACATGAAGAGGAAGATCCGTTTCTCCCATCCACTGAAGTAGGGTCGAAACTGCTTCAATTTCCCAGTTGAAGATCCATAGATGAGCGTCTCCAATTTGAGGAAGAGGGGTGGGAGTCCATTGAATTGGAGGAGCAGCTTCTCATTCACACGGTGGCGATATCGTTCCCAATATTTGAAAAAATCCTGGTCACAAAAAGGAAATCCCAAGTGAGCGTCTCCTCGTCAAGTGTGATCGTGAGACACTTACCGCGCATTCCAGAATGGAAATTGAGAATTTCCCTTCATTGTAAGGAGGTTCCAAGTAGAGTTTTGACCTTCGGATGATCCAGAGACGCACACGGACTTCTTTGGCCACTTTGTTGACCTGAGTGACGACATTGTCGAATTTCTGTACTGCGCTTGAGAGCGTGGCAGCGTAGTCAGGTATGGCAAGCCCCGTCCAGTTGAGCCTAGTAAGTCCCTGCTCAAACTTCAGCTCCATTTCCCGGATTGATTTCTCCATGAGGAGAGTCTGGAATTTTAAAAGACGCTATTGGTAGCTGGAGAAAGTGGTTTTGTGAGCAGTTTATTTGTGATTACCTCCGCAGGACGAAGATTCCTGCGTACTTTGTAGTAATAGCTGAGAATGTTAGAGAGGAGCCTTGAGTTGCGAATGTACTGAGTCCGCTGGAATGCAATGTTACGAACAGTGCTGGATATCCGGTAGCCCATTTGCTCAAAGTTCAATGCCTCCTGGATCATTTCCATGATTTTCGGCGGGACTGACAGCGTCAAAGCATCCATAATTAAGCCCATAGACCACACCATTCACGTTTGCGTTTAATTCACTTACGATTCACTTTGTACACTTCCTTGGTGGGACTCAAGTCCAATTCAGCACCAACTAAAATTAGCAAAGAAGAGGGCTGGAAGGATTTCAAAGTAACGTTCGTAGCATGTTAGAAGGTTTAACATGTTGTAACATGTTGAGACAAAGAAGCGCTGGCTTACGCTCTCTTCCAGTTGGCACTTTCATGAAAATGTTTTGACGAATGGCAGGGAGGGCCCCATGCGTCGAGTCGCAGAATACGGCATACCAGTTGTCCTCGTATCTCTTCATGGCCTGAGCTAGTGACAAGTACTCTTGGCATGCCTACAGGTCAAAGGTTAATTAACAACAAGTCACGAGTTTGGACATGAGTTGGTTCAAAGGGTCCCTTACCATTTGCCCCACTTGGGTACTTATGACGTCGCTCTCTGATCGGAATCTCACAATTGATTTCTTCAAGTGATAGAAAATACTCCTGACCCACCAGACCCTCCCAGCGATAGGTGGATTGTACTTTAAAAGTGTTGGGGAATCAAAATTTTCCTGCGGCAAGAGGTAAGGTCAGAAGTCAATTACTATTCTCACTCTGCGTATAAATGGATTTTGGACTGACCTCATAGAATTCCTTGACACTCCTAACTTCTTGTATGTAGATCATGAGGGTATCTTCAAATTTCTTCATGAGTTTCACATGTATCCCATCCCGAGTCTCAATGTGCTTGAACTTCATCAACATTTCGAATGCAGCCTCTGCAGATTTAACGGTTCGGAACCCTTCTTCAATGAAATTCGTCGCTTCTGCCTCCAGGATCCGAACGTCCTTCCGAAGTTGGTCCAAGAGTTCCGTCCATTGCTTCCCATTGGCGGGGAGGAAAGGGTCAAAGTCAACATCTGTGAAGGGCCTCACGAGGAGAAATGCATTCTTAAGGGCATCATCAACCTTGTGCGAATCGCCAATCACCTACACATTCAATTAATGTTATCAATTAATAGTTAGAGAAGAGGTCAAAAGAGGTCAAGTGACTTTACCTCCTTGATTTCTGGACCAAAGAAATTAGTAAATTCCAGAAGGACGACTGATATTTCCGAGAGATGTTGAGCAATGTGTGCATCGTAGTCTGTTCGACTGAATAGTTTGGTCCGATCAAATTCCCATCTCGTCCCTTTCCCTGACTGCTCAATGACATGTCGTGTGGTCATGTAGGTCGTGACCCAGGCCACAAAGAGATTCTTGGCAGAGTCTGACAGTTCCAGTGCTACGAGTGGATCCTTGAAGAAGAGAACCCGCGGATGAATCATCGCAGTGACCCTCTCGTCCAGTACTCTCCCAATCATTTGCAACATCACGCCCATCCTCTCCTCCTTGTTGTAGTGACGTGAGAGCATCCAGATCATCTGGAGTCCTTCCATGACGTGCGGTAAGGCGCCTGCCATCTCACCAAAGTCGGTAGAGTAACTAAGGGTCTTAAGCAGAGCATGGATTCCATTTAACTTAAATTTTTGCATAAGTAGTTAAGAATGGTCAGTTAACCTTGAGATGTCTTTCGATGGTTGCTAAGAATCGAGTAATGTCTCTTGCTTCCTGGAGTTTCCAGTAAACTTCCTTCTTGGTGTATTCGAAACTTGGGGCACGACTGGACTTTGCCTCATTCAACACAACCAACACCTTCCGCACTTCCTGGGATTCCAATTGGGAGTAGATGGAGGTCAAGGCCGAGTTACGATCTCTCCACAGATCAAGCTCAGCCAACGGAAGGAATGTCTTGGCTTTCTAAAAATACAAAGGTAGGAATAAGAGGTCAATTGATGAGATAAGGATGACAGAGGAAGAATACCTTTGGTAGATCATCAATCGCTTCCATCACTTCCTCTTCCCACGTACTACAAAACTTTTCAAACTGAGCGACAAGAGTCTTGTCTTGAGCCAAGGCGGGGAGACCCCCGTCCGATATATCAATCAAGATATTCGGAATTAATAATCGAAATCCATCATCCTCTTCGTCTATGGTTTCACCATCATGCTCGAATCCGTCCATCTTGAATCTCCTTTGTTAGGGATCCTCCTGGTAAAGGCCTAAGGGGAAAGCAAGCCAAATTAAAATTCACTCACGTTATCCTCTCTTCGGTTTCTCACCTTTGACCTTTGTTTGAAAGCGCTTACCAAAAATAAGTCCCTGGTACTGAAGCCTGTCTGGATTCCAATTGTTGTAAATTATTGTTATTCACCGTTTGCTGGAAAAAGAGCTGAAATGTATCGTAGGGATCCATTGACCAAACAAACAAAACAAATGAAACTGGAACTGAACTGGAAATTGTTTCCATGACAACCCAAAACTTGGAACCATTTTGAATTTCCCTCCCCCTAATTCCACGCATGCGCAAGATGGAACATATGTTGAAACATGCGCATGTTGAAACATTTGCAGAGCGTCGTCGCTGGTCGTTGACCTTGCTTCTTTGCCTCTCATTCCCTTTTTTCTGGGGAATTTAGTTGTTGTAATTTTGTGTTTAGTTATTCAATCCAGCCATTAGAGGAAAGAGAGACTGTATGGTGGGTCATTTTACACTTACATCCAAGGTAAGTCAACTCATAAGATCATAAGATTACCCGACAATGGAGAATTTATTCTTGACGTGTGATTGTGACTTGATTTTTCACATTTAACTTTAGGTTCCAATTTGTTATTGTTGGTGATTGATCATGGGCAAGGGACAATCCAAAGAGATGTCAGAGGAGAATGTCGATTACATCGAACATCACGGGACAGGGTCAGTGGATTCCAACATGGACGATGATGAAGAAGAGTTCATAGATACAGAGGATTATTTGGAGTTCACGGAGGATGAGGATGAGGATGAAATGGACGGGGAATCTCAATTTCCTACACCCCCAACTATCCCCAGCTCCAGCTCCGTTTCTTTTCATGAGACTTTTGCTCCTGCCAGTCTTTGCGTCAATTACAATGCTGACGGCTGGAGTTGCTCCGGTAGTCATCAAGGCCACCAAGGGTCCCCCCGTAATTCCATTGCTGATCTGGGAGACTTTGAATTAGAAGTCTGCAAGTCCTCCAGGCACTCATCGGGTCAATCTCCTTACTATCTTCATCTATTTCTATCATCTATTGTTCTTCTTCATCTATTGTTTTCTTTTGTTATAGGGAGTGACATTTCCCTTGAGACTGGAAAGAGTACCCTTGGCCAACATTCAGATCTTGAGGGTGGAAGCATCGAGGAGGGGTCGTCAGGGTCACCGGAAATGAGTGCAAGTGAGTCTCCAGGAGAACGTTTGGATTCCAAGGAAGAAACCACTCCAGCAGATCAGGAGAAGAGTGTGACCGATGTCTCGGATTTGAGAAGTCCGCCTAGGAGTCCAGTCGGGGAGGAAGGTCAGAGTTCTTGTTCTGGAGGGTCAAATTCCCAGACAGGACGACCAGGAAGGAATGCTGGACAAGAACTACCAAATCACGTCAGAATGACGGACGGAGAATGTAAGTTCATTTTGATTGGATGATTCAATTTGGAAAATATTTTAATTATACTTTTGTTTATTCCAGTTGGTCTAATTTTCCAGTGTATTTGTGGTAAGGCATTTTCATCCAGGGAGAATGTGAATTACCACAAGAACTGCGATGGGAGTGAGAAGGAGTTCCAGTGTCCAGAGTGTCCCAAGACCTTTACCCTCCGATCCCACTACAATGTCCATCTCAAGCATGTCCACCGCGAGCCATTACTCAGTTGCACATTCTGCAACAAACGGTTTCATCGCAAGGTCCGTCTCTCGGCTCATCTAAAAGTTCACACTGGTAGGTCACCGCTTCACTTCTCGTCTTGATTTTCTCAATTACTTTGACCTTTTGACCGCAGGGGTGCGTCCATTCGAATGTCCAGACTGTGACCTCGCTTTCACATCCAAGGAATACCTCCGGAACCACTGTCGCCAAGTCCACTACGCAGAAGGGAGACCCGTCAAATGTGATCTCTGCGATATGGCATTTACCACCAAGAAGAGCTTGCTGAGCCACGCAAAGACACACCAAGGTACGCAAAATAACAATGGATCATAACAATCAAACGATTATTTTATTTGTTAGATTCCTCCTACCCATGTGGGTCATGTCTGAGAGTGTTCAAATACTCGCACAGTCTCCAGCACCACGTCGCCCAGTGTCACCCACCGACTGTGGTTGAACCCTTGACCCAAGTGGAGCGTCCTTTCTTCAAGTTCCAGTGCTCGATCAAGGAATGTGGGAAAGTATTCGCATCCAAGGCTCGTCTCGATACGCATGAGAGTGAGCATGCTGCTGGTAAATTCCACGATGATGACTTTTCCGTTCTAATTAGTAATTGGTTAATACTTAATTTATGATTCCAGTTGGTGGCGCCTTGAAGCCGTTCCGCTGCAAATCATGTCCGTCAGCCTACATACGGAAGGACAACTTGCTCCGACACATGACCAGGGCCCATCCAACACCAAATGCTCCACAGAAGAGCTCTCCCAAGTAATCAACCCACCTCATAATAATAATTAATTTCAATTAATTAAAATCCAGAATTAATCGTTGAAGTGAAAGTAGAGTGAAAGTGGGGGTTGATTAATTAAATCCTGGCGCCCGCCCCAGTCTCCTCCTCCCATTCCATTGTCCACGTGTAAAATTCACATCTGACTGACACTTGGATTGAAATCTCAACAAGTCTTCTAGACAAGAATCTGCAAATAATTCAGAGAGTAAACAGCCGGTGGTGGCCACTTTCACTCTCTGCTGAAATTAGTTAATTATTTAGTAGGAATAGCAAATTAGTTAGTCATGGGAGTGGTCTTGACCTTTTGTTGGACTTTGTCCATTGTTGGTGTGGCGTTGGGTAGTCTAGGAACTCTGGATATACCGGTGAAGCGATTTGAGTACAAGTACTCTTTCAAACCACCTTATCTAGCACAGAAGGATGGAACTGTACCCTTCTTCCAACACTCTGGCAGTAAGACCAACCACTGTATCCATTAATCGATTACCTTAATCTTAATTATGCATTAATCGATTATTCTCAATTTCAGATGCCATTGCGAGTGAGGAGAATCTAAGAATTACTCCCAGTTTGAAGAGTCAGAAAGGTACATACAGGCACCAACATGTTCTAATTTCGCAATAATAAGTGGACTAAATGAATTGTGATTGTTGTTCTGTAGGTTCCATTTGGTCCAAACTCCAGACGACGTTCGATTGGTGGGAAGTGGAAATCGTCTTTAGAGTTACTGGACGGGGGAGGATAGGGGCTGATGGACTCGTAAGCGATTAAGCGATTACACAATCAATCCATGAAATTCCTCTCTAATTCCGAATTTTGCTTTTGGAACCCTAGGCCTTTTGGTACAGTGATCCAAGGGGACATGATGGTCCTGTCTTTGGTAGGTCATTAGGTTTTAGTAAATTTTTATGGAAGAAATGGTTATTTGATATGGAATGTATGTTTTTATTTTTAAACTTTTGTTCTTCATTTTGGATTTTTATTCTAGGTAGTTCTGACCAGTGGAATGGTCTCGGTGTCTTTTTTGATTCTTTTGACAATGATAACAAGCACAACAATCCTTACATCATGGCCATGGTCAACGATGGAACTAAACTATACGACCACCACAAGTAACTCTACTCTACTTCCTACTGGCAAACTGTTTCGTTTCCAATAACTGAGTTAATTGATTCTACTTTTTTGGTAGTGATGGATCTACTCAGCAGATTGCTGGTTGTCTCCGTGACTTCCGTAATAAGCCATTCCCAGTCAAGGCTAAAATCCAATACTACAAGAACATCCTCTCTCTCATGATCCACAATGGGATGAGCAACAATGAAAATGATTTCGAAATGTGCATGAGGGTTGAGAATGTTTTCCTCCCTCCAAGGGGGTACTTTGGACTCAGCGCTGCCACTGGGGGACTTGCAGGTAAGTCATCCCCTTTACCCTATCCAGCCACTATGAATAAGCTCAAATTGGAATTGTTTCCAGATGACCATGATGTCCAGAAGTTTATGACCTGGAGCATGTTGGCTCAACCTGACGGATTCCAACCACCTGGAGCCCAAATCCCGAATGAAGAACAACAAAAGTTTGAAAAGGAATTTGAAAATTACCAACATCAACTGGATAAAAAGAAGGAGGAGTAAGTTTTTACACTTAATTAATACCCTTAATTTATTGCTATAGATTGCAATTGTTTAATTTTGATTTCAAGGTACATCAAAGATCATCCAGAAGCGAAGGAAAAGGAGGAGGAAGAGTGGTTTGAGGAGGAGCAAATCAGAGAGTTGAGGCAAATCTTCCAGGGTCAATCGGATCTCCGGATACTGGTCCAGACACTCTCCAAGAAATTGGATGAGATTGTAGGGAGGCAGGAGACGACGATCAGTCTAGTCAGCTCCATTCAACATGCTGGAGTGGCAATGGGGATAGTGACCCCACCTGTCCAGGGTAGTCAAGGACTCCCGCCTCCTATCCAGAGGCATGAAGTAGACAATCTAATCACTTCCAGCAGAGATCTCTTGACAGCCACGAGAGAAATCAGGTGGGTCACCCCCTCCAACCCTAATTTCCAGTTTCCAGTAATTAATCCTGGAATCAAGTCAATTAATCCCGTTGTTGTGCTGTTTAGGAACTTCCTCACTTCGATTTCAACTAAACAGGACCAAATCCTTGCACGCCCAGCCTCCGCCGCATCCGCATCTACCGACTACACGCCCAACTTCAATGAGGTAAAGACATAAGACATGTTCATACATAACGAAAACTAAATGTAATTCTAATTAATCGATTAATTACGTGATTTAGCTGCGTGAGAGTGTGGGTACACTGAAGAGGGACTTGGGCGTTGTGTCCCAGCGCGTCTTGTCTCAACCCATAGCGCCCCCAGCACCACACATCCCTGCCTGTCCCACCGTCAGTTGTGTCTCCACCACCATGTTCCTGGGTCTGGGTGTGGCCCAAGTCCTCCTTTTCATCATCTACGCCGTCTACAAGAATCGGAAGGAAAAGGAACACAAAAAGTTTTATTAAATTTAAAAATTAATTAGCTAACTCCCCTTCGGATTATTTTGTGCTAGCGGTAAATTACCTGAATTTGTGAATCCCATTTAAAAGTTAACCAATTAATTACCAAATGATTCCAAGCTACTTACTCCGCTAGAGCAAGAGTATCCCCCTTTGAAATATGAAAAGATGAAGCTGATTTAGAATTTGTAAATTAATTAGTGGACAGAATTAGTGAGTTTATATTTTTAATTTACAATTGATAATTTGTGTAATAATGGCCAAGGGACTACAAGTCAATACTGTATTTCTAAATTAGGAGTAAGTGTACCCAGTTGAAGGGTCAACGTGCATCAGGAGGTGGTGTTTGGTTGCTAATCAAAAGAGTTCACTTAAATGCTGTGCTTTTGATTTTGTAATTAGTTAATTACGGATTAACAATTTTTTTTAAGGTGGGGGGTGTGTGATACAAGTTAAGTCCCCAACAGACTAATTCTCCACCCGTTTAGTAAATAACTTCTTAACTAGGGTCCCTGGAGGATGAGAAATTAATTAAGTTGATTAAGTCCTAGGGGGTACTTCCCATTTCCAATTTTCTCATTCTGCGGGGGTTGAAAGTAGGGATAAGAATTCCAAAAAAGATAGAATGAATTAAAGTTTATTAATTTATTAATCATTTGTTAATTTCTCAATTTAAGTGGAAATCAAATGCAAGTTTTCACGCTACTACTAATCACGTTCCATTTTTAGTTTCCAGAGGACAGGGTATGGAGTCTGATCTTTTTTCCCTGGAAATACCACGGAGTAAGCCTGGAGGAAATGTCTCATCCCCTGGAAAGGAATCATCCTCCTCTTCATCCCAATCACGTAAGTGACCAAATTAATCAAGTCCATCCAGAATCGAAATCCCAAGTCCAGAGGATCATCCCACTGGAATTAACAGAAAGGGAAATAATCTTGTAACTTTCTTTTTGGCATTTTTGTATGAAGATGATAGAATGGGCGGTGATGAGGATATAAAATGGGGATGAAATGCGAGTGGATCCTTTACTCCCTTCCAGCCACCCTCCAGACTGACACCGTGACAAAACACGACCCAGAGGATGTCACTATTCAGGAACTCCGTCATCCTCATTGGTAAGTGGCCAACCATATTCAATCAATAAATTCCAGTAATTAACTGTATAATGTTTCTTTCTCCAGTAGCCGTCTCTTGTATTCTCCTGGATTTCTCCGCATCTGCTGATGACCTGGGAATGACCATGGATGGTATCCAGTGCAGCTCATGTGGTCCAAGGTGCTCACCCGTCTGTGGGTCAAGGCAGTTCAAGTCCTGCTGCCTCAACTTTGTCAGGAAACGAAACTACGCCAAGATAAAATTAGAAGGGGAGGAGCAGCCAATCAGAAGAGACCTACAGACTCCACCCCCATGGAGTCAACCAATCCCATTCCTCTCCCGTCTCTACGCCCAACTCACCAACCGGAGAGCCGAGAAGGGACGGAGGTCCGAGAGGTCAGATGCGAGTAGGAGGTCAACTGGTGACCTCAGTTTCATCTCCAGGGGGAAATCCTACTTGGAATCTCCAATGCAAGACGAGACCGAGAAATAAAATTAAGAGTCGAGTCGAAAGCAAGAAATCATAAAAATAAAAAATGCAATGAATTGATCCGCCTGACTTGATTAATAGTCGTGATTAGCGATTAATTGATTGTGTAAGGGAATTTAGACACCAACGCCACCTTCCTTCCTCCCTCCTCCACCCAAGAGAAAGGAAGAAATCTTTAAACTAAACAATTGAATTCCTTCCTTCATTTCTGTTCTCTCTGCCTTCATTTATTTGCAGATTCAATTCAAGTGTTAAGTGATAAAGTGAGTCAACCTGACCCCACTGAGGGAAAGTACTGAATAATAACGTATTCAGTCATCAGTATCCATCTTACAATTCACGAGTTTACTCGTCAACTTTCTATAATTTCAGTGCTTGGTAAGTAAACTCAACAACACCTAACCTTACGGACGACCCTTGTCAAGGGTCCCTTGACCCCCTACGTTCATCCTCTAAAAATTAAGTGTAGAGGGTCAGAGTCACCAGATCCACCATCCAAGAACGGTCTGACCTCATACAGTTACTCAGAACAGAACAGGCAGAACTTCTAAGAATCCGACCGACCGATGACTAATTCTACGTAATTCAATTAAAGAATCCCTCCGGTTGAACCTTCGTTATCTTCTACTAATCTATCAAATCAATTGATTTGGTTTTATCATTTTACAAGAGGGCACAAGTTCATTTCTCCCATACCCCCGTATCTCTCCCCCCGTCCATGTCCTTGTCTCCTCTCTCTCCTTCTCTTCGTCATCATCATCACCCAACCACCCTGTGTCACTGTCCCTGCCTGGCTTGTTCTGTTGTGAATAACAAAAGTATGATTAGGTGGTTAGCTTAATTAAAGTGCGTGACCCCTCCCCAACAACCTGAGACGTCATAAAGGTCAACTAGGAGCAACAGTTGATTACACACGTCATTCACCTTCGGGCAACAGGAAAAGAGAGAAAGACAATTTCCACATTTCAATTGTGTATTTTAGTGAACATTCAGTGAATTCAACGAGTAGCGTAGAACTTGTAAGACGGGCGAGAGTGTCTTAAGGTCAAAGTAAAAAACTAAACAGCTTGTTCTAATTTCAGATTGAAGAACGTACAGGACTTGATCAGTTTATCCAGGAAGGGAAGTTCTCATTTCGGAGAAGCACAAGACCGCAAAGATGCAAGTGAACATAGCAGGCCTACGCAGAGCAGCCAAGAATGTGGCTCACAACTACACTGACCCACAGGTAATTAAGAGATTTTGAAAGTGCGTGATCTTGTTTGCGTTATTTGACCTTTTGGTGGTTTTCCAGAAAAAAGTTCGTGAGGCAACATCGAATGACCCCTGGGGACCAAGCAGCACCCTCATGTCCGAAATTTCCGACCTTTCTTATAACATTGAGGCCTTTGCCCAAATCATGGAAATGTTGTGGAAGAGACTGAATGACCATGGGAAGAATTGGAGACACGTCTACAAGTCACTCGTCCTCATTGAGTACCTCATCAAGACAGGATCAGAAAGGGTAATTAACCCATTACAATTTTAATTACAATTAACTCACTTTGATTAATCAAGACTTAATCATTCATTGATTCCAGGTCGCAGTCCAGTGTAAGGAAAACATTTTTGCAATCCAGACACTCAAGGACTTCCAACATCTCGAGGACAACAAGGACCAAGGACTCAATGTGAGGGAAAAGGCAAAGCAACTCGTCGCACTACTAAGCTCAGAGGAGAAACTACGGAACGAAAGGACACGGGCACTCAAGGCCAGGGAGAGGTCAGTCAATTTCCCTTTTTAGGAGGTGGATGCATGGTGTTCGTGTTATAATCACTAAAAGTAATCTGATCCGTGTGTTTGCGTAATGTGATCATGGGTGTTAATGTTTATTCTCAATGTTCATAGGTTTGCTCAGACTGTTGGTGGATTTGGTTCATCAGACTCCAATGAGACGACGCCCACGAGTCCCGTCTTTAATTCACATTCTGCCTTTGGCCAAGGGGGTGAGAGGTCACGGAGTAATCCAGAGCTGGAACAAGCGAGACCGCAGACGATAGGGGAAGAAGAACTCCAACTCCAATTGGCCCTTGCAATGTCCAAGGAGGAGGCAGAACAGGAAGAAAAGAGACGAAGGAGTGATGAACTTCGACTCCAAATGGCCTTGTCCCAAAGTGAACAGGAATTCAAAATACAGTGAGTCTCAATTAACAAATTCCACTGAATAACAACTAATCGTTTTGGAATTTTTTCATTGTTAATAGTCCAACCCCGCCCAAGAATGAGCCAAAGAGTGCACTCGTGGATCTTCTCGATGTGGACTTGAGTGGTGGGGCTGTCGGAGGCTTGCCACCTCCCATTTTAGGAGCCGTCGGTGGAGCCGATCTTTGGGCGCCACCCAGACCAGCCATGTCCATGCGCGGAGGAGCTGAGCCTTGGAACTCTCCCAACGGTGGTGGGATGGATTCCCCTCATGACCCATGGGCTCCACCATCTCAACGCCAACACACTTCAGGTGAGTCTCCAGAGATTCCAGTGAGTCCAAGACTTCGTTCCTAATCCTTCACTTTCTGAGCAGGTGACCCTTGGGCTCCAAAATCCATGTCCAGTCCAGGACCAGTGGATCCTTGGTCTCCGAATGGAAACGGAAAACACGGACTTGGTGACCCCCTGGAAGATGAGTTTGATGTAATTTCCAAAAGGACAGTTACTGACTCCTACTCGACGCCTTTCATGATGAGCCCACTAACCCATACGCTGGAACCTTCTGCTGCTGGAGGGAAGAAGAAGAACCCCGTCGAGTTCCTTGGAGAGAATAGCAACCTCGTAAACCTGGACAATCTCCTCCCTCCAACGAAATCCACCTCGCCCATCTTTGGTGGTCCTGGAAATCAGCCAAATCCATTTGGGGGCTCCTCCCTTCTCTCGGCCCCAGTAGGGGGAAATCCAACGAACGGTGCTGGGGGTGGGGTTGTGAATCCCTTCCAGAATCTTATCCAGAAACCCTCCATCAACGAGATCCGTGAGAAGCAACTCCAAGGTATGGGCCCATCACCACCAACCAATCAAGGATTTGGCCAACAAGCACAACAACAGAATAACCCTTGGTCCCCCGTCAAGGCCGAGAATCCATTTTTCAATAATTAATGGGCCCGAGTTTTAAGTGTCCAGAATTAGATTAAGAGACTTTGACTTTTGTAAATTGTAATTTATTCCAACGAACCATCACACCATTCTCTCGTCCCTTCCTCCATAACGATTCAATTAATTAATTAACCACTACTGGTAATGTTTCTAGAACTTACGAAACGATTCTGGATAAGTGAGTGGGATGAAAATGTAATTTAATTTGGAAATCGCTTAAGCCTAATCCTCCATTTCCTAATAATTTGAACCCTTTCTTTGTTAATCCCTCTTATACTGGAATCTTGAAATCCTGGACAAGGTGGAGCAAGGCAGAGTGTAAAACATTCATAAAAGTGTGACTAATTTCTATTGTCCAGTGTCAAATTGTGTGAAAGTGGGTTTGGGTAGGTTTAGGTTTAATAGAGTCCTCAACCAAGGGTAGAATTTAGAAATTATAAATTAATCACATTCAGAATTAATCCCCCTCCCTTTACGAGACAAAAAATTAAAATAAGTGAAGATTTTTATGAAATTCTCTTCATTGGTTTGGGATTCGATTCCTGGACTTTCTCCAGGAAGGGCTGGAGAAAGGAGTAAGCTCCTGGGATTCACTCTGTCTTCCCGAATCCCACCGAGAAATCATTGGTAGAGATCATGGAGGCATCTCCACTTCCTCTGGAGATGATAAGAGAGGGTTTGGTGCTGGAAAAGAGTCTGGAGAGAGTTGAGCTGGAAGAACCACATTGGATCGATCCATTCTCAACTTTCTTTTTTCCACTTTCTCCCCTTCACTCCCGTGGTCTGGAGAAAACGGGAACTAATTAACTAATTCAATTAGAATACTCCAGCGACCCTTGACCCTGGACAACGATGGCAATAAGGGAGAGCGAGTCTCAGACGAGTGGAGACTTCTCCAGCAGCGTTTTCTCCATGGCATTTGGACGATCCTCTATTCAGACGAACCCATCACATTGTCCAGGAGGACACTCCACCACTCCATGGCCGTCACTTTCCACACGAACGTCATTATGGACAAAGTAAGCTCTGCTCATTTACATGGATTCTCTACCGGAGATTCTCCAGCCATTTCCAGTGAACTAATATTTTGCATTTTGGCAGGTACTGTTTACTCTGCACTGTCTGTGGATCTGCAGCAACAATCCTTGCAGGGATTTTCCTAATAGTGGCGGCTCTCCTGCGCTACCACACGACATCCATCCACTACTTTGAAACAGTACCCACATACGCCCCTTCAATACTCGTAAGTGACGCTTCCAGATGCTTCTGGGGAAAAAATCGCTTAAACGTCCATTTTTAATTTGTTTCCTTTCCTGGACAGCTTTCCATCTCTGGCATCAGCACAATCGCATTTTCTTGCAAACGAAATAGGAATATCATCCTGGTAAGGACGCTGGAGACTGGAAGGGACTGGAGAAAGTGACCTTGACTTTTTCTGCTTTTAGCTCCGAATCACTGCCTGTTGGTCCCTTTGCTCTGCTGCCCTCGCCTCGGTCATCACAATCACAACCAGTCTCATCCACATGAATCGACTCCAGACACTCAAGGAATGTGTATTCACCCGCAACCCACCCACCTGCACTTGCTTCGGACACGCTTACGGGCCTGGAACGCTGGAAGGACTCACACCCCCTGGAACTGAACGCAAGTCCACCCATACTTTCACATTTGACCTGTGAATTTAAATTTCTTTTGAAATTATAGCTCTCCATTTCGTGTTTGAAAATACCCTGGATTGTAAGGATTGGTTCCAGGCTGAAATCTCCAGAGATTCTCCAGGCATTAATTCTGTTTTGTTTTTAGGTGATGTGATCCATGGAGTTTTGTACTCGTGTCTGAGGGCTGTTTTTGCAATTAGCGTCCTTGCAGTCCTCCTCTCAATCTTCCTATGCATGCTCCTCTATCAACTCATTGGGTAAGCACAACTGGAACTAATACCAAGGGAGACTGGAATTGTTGACCTTTTAACCTTTGTCCAGGCATGAACGGAAGAAAGCGTACTGGACACGTATCCGGAGAATCAACAGTGACTGGAGCTCCGACTTCCTCAGCTCCTTCACAAGGCAATTTCCGCATGACAGTTCCATCTTACCCCTCATGGCATCGAGGTCAAGGTCAATGGGTCTTGGACTCCATGGAACCGCTTCCATGATCTCCATGGGGATTCCAGGGATTCCAGTTCATGGACTCCAGTGGGGTCCACCACCACCATACGAACCCACCCAGCCAACCCTTCCAACAGACAGGAACAGGGATGGGGAGGAACCACGGTCAAGGTTATCACTCCTCTCCAGCCAAACTCTTCTTCCAGGAGTTCCAGGGCATCTACGCCCCAATCCACCAGAAGGACTGGAGAGTGAGGATGGTGGTGGGGCCGAGTTGTGTTGTGTGAATGCGTTTAGCCCCACCATCACCACTATCGTCCATCAAGAGCCACTCACCACCAGACCAAGACTCCTCCTCAGAGAATCCAAAATCACAATCCAATCCACCAGGGAGGAGGATGAAGTCCGCCCAGTATCAGATACTTCCAGGACAGGAATGACTCCAGGAGGAGGGTCCCTACCCTCCAGTCCTTTTCTAACCAACATTACCAGACTTCTAAGGAGGCAGGACAACAGGAGATCAGGTGAAGGAGGACTGGAGGGTGGAACGAAACCCAGTCAAAGTCTCCCTGGCTCACCCCTTCGAGTTCCCCTTAGGAGCAGCGTAGAGAGACTGGAATTCCTGGAAAAGGACATGGATGACCTCTGCTAGTCCAGTTGTGTCGGAATTGATTTAAAAAGAGATGTGATAGTAAATTGTAATTTATTTCCAACATGCTGGACTGGACTTTGTGACAGGAAGAGAAGGGACTGGAAACTCCAGTCTGGAATTAGCACTCGAATTAGTTTCTGGAAGGTTAGGAAGTTCACTTCAAGTGACCTGTCTACTAACCAAAGGGAGTTAATCCATCTCTCAATTGTCAATTGTAGAGGATCTACAAACCAAAGTCGAATTAAACAAAATCAACAATCAATTCTAAGGTCAAGGGTCACTATCAAAAGGGAAGCGAAACGAGGGAGAGAGAAAGAGACGAGATACCCCGTTGGACAGGACATGAAAATGTTAGCAAGAGAAGAGATATATTAGTGAGCAATTAATTAATTAATGGACAGGTAGAGACAGGAATTAAATCCCTACGTGTGTTCCGGGTGGTTCCGAATAGAGTCAATGATGGCCTTCGGAGGGAGTCGTCCAGTGCAGATCTCATGCACTGCCGTGAAGAGTGGAAACCTACCAATTAGATCACATTTAGTAAAATTCAACCACAATTCCCGAAATTCTAGACGAAATTGAATCTAACTTGGCTTCAAGTCCACGTTTCTTGAGCATAAAGTTCACTTCCTCGGCCGTGTGTGGGCCTTGGAGGCGTTGACCGTTGAGGAGTTCCTTTTCCAGCTCCTCCAATTTCTAACGCAAACAAAATTCCAGACCTCCAAAAATATCAAACGTGAATTTTAAGCGTCGCGTGCAAGATGACCAGCGTACCTTGCCAGTGCGCACAAAAGCTTCAGCCACCTTCCGATTTCTTCCGCCGTAGCAAGTTGTGACCAAATCCGCCACTCCGCAACTCTCCAGGAATGTCGCCAATTCCATTTTCTTCCCGTAGAATTCCTGTGTAGGGCAAAGTAATAGAGCTTGGGTAAAGTGTACCTAACTTTGATTGAGGACTTAAGAGTGACCTTACCTGGGAAAATCTGACCATTTCCATGAGCCCAAGACGAATCACAGCAGCTTTCGTGTTATCACCATACTCCAATCCATCGATGAACCCAGCACCAACACCAACAATATTCTAGAACACAGAAATAGAATCTGGAGGTACAATCAACCAAATCAATGCTTATCATCAGCAATTTGTACCTTGAGAGCACCACAGAGCTCAACTGTGTCCACATCCCCCACTACCACAACTCGAAAGTCATCAGTCTGAATCAATTTGTGAAGGATACGACCTTGGACAATGTCATGGGATCCTGAGGTAAGGTCATGAACAAAAATGCAGAGTTTCATTCAACGTTAATCCTTGTGGTGGTGATTGGTTTTAATTGTGGATTCATCTTACCGATGGTCGTCTCACTAAACTTTCCTTCTGCAATTTCATGTGCTAAATTTGCGCCCATGAGGACATTGCATGGGATGTTCAGAAGGCGAGTAATGATGTGAGAAATCAATTCAATCCCACCACCCTCAGCGATATCGAAACCCTACGGTGAGTAAATAGAAACAGTCCAAGTTAACAAACAAACACTCCAATTAATTGCCACCTCTGCACCTTGTCCCGTTTCTGTTTGTAGTTCATTAAATTAATGCTAATGGGATACTTACCTTGATGAGGGAGAGTCCTATGGCCCCTGGCTTTGTTTTTCCAACGAGTGGAGTACAGGTGGCCTTGATGAACTGATGAGGGAGGACAAAGACGATTATATCAGAGTCACTCGCTGTCTCCACCACATCCGGCACTGCAACCTAACACAAATGGGACCCTTAAACCCTTGAAAATAAGGACTGATAAATGTAAACAAGGAGAGGCTTACAATGTTTGTAGGTAACTTGTGCCCGGGAAGGTATTTGGCATTCTCATGATCCTCATTTATGATCTCAGTTAACTTCCGCCCATTGACAAGCTCCTCGTAGACGTAAATTTTGACAGTCTCCTCAAATATTTCTGGATACTTACGGGTATTGGCTCCAATGATTTTAGAAATGGCAGAACCCCTGGCAAATATAATCACAATCACTTAGTGTTCAATTAACACTTAGTTACGTATTCCAGCCAGACGGAGTAAACAACAAAATGGAAATGAAGGAAGTTGTGACTTAACTTACCAGTTTCCAGATCCAACGATGGACACTTTCTTCTTTCCAGATTCCCCACTCATCCTCTCTGGAATTGGTAAACGGAGTAACCGGTTTAATTTAATTGACAAGATTGAATTAATGAGGAGAGAGGAGGGTGATGGGATCCGGACGAGAAGAGAGGAAGGAGACAAGTGCGGGGCAGAGGGCAAGGCAGAGGCAGACAGGATGGGACAGGAACAGAAGTGTTCTGGGGGCTTCAAGTGGAAGATAATCGAAACTTATCAAGAACACATGCTCTCACACGATACGAACGAAGGAAAGAGTCCAATTCCAGTCCATTTTGACCTTTGGCCTGGAACTCCTCCAGAACTGATAATTCCAGAAGAGCCAACACGAACAGACCACAAAGTTTTTATGTTTGAACCTGTTTGAAACAGCCAGAAGAAACAGGCAAAAACATTACAATTCTGAATGATTTAATGAATAAAATGGGTGGTATTTTTGTGTTGGACCCTTCCAATTTACGTTCATTCATAAGTTCTAAGGGTTACTACGATTTTACGTTCATTCATGAAGAGTTTTACTACGAATTTACGTTCATTCATGAAGAGTTTTACTACGAATTTACGTTCATTCATGAAGAGTTTTACTACGAATTTACGTTCAT
>JAQIWD010000079.1:0-37588 GCA_034694825.1 Anurida granaria
TGGACAAGGACGAGAGCGGTCAAGAAAATAATTTTGGTAGAATTATAGTGGAATTTATGTTGCAGTTATTGGGTTTTTCGATGCAGGGTACTAGCAAGCCCAGCCGCTACCAGGTACTCTGGGACGATTCGGACCTGTCCATGGATCAATTGGAAATGCTTGTCTATCATCTGTGTTATGGATATGCTCGATGCAACCGTTCTGTCTTCCGGCTCCAACTTACTACGCCAACTTGGCCTGCACTCGCGCAAAAGCTTACGTCAACAGTTACCCGTATGTTCCTTCCATGCATTTCGTCAAAATTAGAAATAATCAGTATTACTTTTTTTATGTTGTAGTGAGGATGGAAGGATTTGACAAAGCTTAACGGGAAAATCAAGCGTAACGAGTCCTTCGCTTCCGGAGAATTCAAGATGCACTTCATCTGAGCGCAACAACCCGTAAATTATACATTCTAAGGTTTTTGTGGGTATTTCTAGAATGTAACCACCAATACTAACCAGTCTAATGTAATGCGATTGCGTCCTTAGATGATAAGGTTTGAATCGAGTAAATTAGTTTATGTTGGGTTTCATTTTCAAGGCAATGTGGGTTTATTGGCCTGGGTCTTTGGGAATCATCACTTGGAACTGGATCAATTCATCTCGAGGAGAAGGATGCTGCGTACTTGTCAAAAATCTACGGTAATTAATTCCAATCCCTTGTAACTCTCGTTAAAAATCCAATCATTCCAATTCGGGAAATCCAGTGGTTCTCGTTGGTTTGGATCCCGATAGAAAAGTGCTTGTAAAATTCCTGGAGAAATCTCTAGCAGTTTGACTCCTCCCATTCTGAATTTGGTTTTAATCTGATGACTAAATGATGTCGATTAGGTAAATGGATTACGAGTGGTTGATAAAGGTAATTGAAAAGAGGACAAGGCAATTATTGATCTATCAACTGATATAAAAACCTCCTCATTAATCCTCCTGTGCTGGGTCAGTATTACTGCACAATTGAATTTCGTTATTTTCAAAATGGTTCCTGGACTACTAGCCAGACGGCCACTCTGGCTGGTCTTAACAAGTGTCCTTTTACTTGTCAACGCCATTTCCCTCTGTGCAGGTCAATTTTTCTATCTCGATTCCACAATTGTTTTTCTAAATTGTCCATTTTTTGTTAATTCAGCTTCACCTTTGACCGCAACAGGAACTGGAAACAGGACGTTGAGTAGGACAAGGATTATTGGAGGAAGCAATGCAAGGCTCGGCGAATTTCCTTGGCAGGTTACGATTCAAAAGAGTCTATGAAAATATTTGAAATGTTATGGACCAATTTCTCAAAAAAAATTGTTCATAATTTTCTAGGTCTCCCTTCAACGGCCGCAGTTCGGAACACCAAATGAATTTTGTGGAGGGGTAATTCTCAATCGGACAACAATAATCACTGCTGCCCATTGTTTTTTCGATTTCGATGAAAACGAGCCCATCGATCCGTCGGATGTTGTCGTTGTCGCTGGAGTCCTGGACATTGCAAATACGGATGGAGAGCAAGCAATTCCAGTATCAAGGCTTAGGGCACATGCTTCATTTAACCCGTAATTGGTTGTTTGAAGTACTTCCGACATTTTGCTTACCTCCACTCCTACTGAAATTCGTCTATTTTTATCCACAGTACAACTTTCGATTATGACCTCGTACTGTTGACCCTGAACTCGGCATTGGTTTTTGGGACGAACGTCAATTCCATTCGGCTCGCCACCAGCGGTACTGTCCCCACTGGGAAGTGCATCGCAGTCGGATGGGGAGAGACAGAAGATGCTGGGATTCCTGCTGGCACGATTCTACAAAAAGTTGAGCTTGACATCAAGGATCGTTCCAGTTGCAACTCCCTTTGGACACCTTATGGAAATTCAGTCACCCCAAGAATGATCTGTGGACATAAGGCGGAGAAAGCCACTTGCAATGGGGATTCCGGTTCAGGGTTTATCTGCAAGGATTCCAGCGGGGACTACTTGGCTGGAGGTAAAGACGCTAAATAAGATAATTCCAGAAATAGTTTACCCTGTTCCCAATATTATGTATAGGCTAAGGCTAATCAGCAATTCTTGAACTGTTCCAATTTAGTTGTGAGCTGGGGACAAACTAATAATGGTGAGTCATCCTGCATCGAAGTCCCTACACTCCCATCAGTATTCACAAATATTGCAGAACTTCGATCCTGGATTTAGGAGCAACAGCAGCGCAACTAATCTTAATTTAACTTATTTCCGCATCCTATTTTTGCATTTTCTCTTCAAAGTTGTCGCTCTTAATTAAAAGTTGTTTGCAAAGAAGATTCCAGCAGCATTCGCAACTTTCCACCCAAGGTTGAGATTCAAGTTAATTTTCATAAGGTGAACTTTTTCTAAAGGTCAGGCAGAGTTGATAAATAGGAGTGACAAGGGAGAAATCCCTTCCAGTCGTCTTCCAGAACTCTGAAGTTCGAAACCGGCATTTTGTTCCTCAATTCCTTGAAATCACCAAAGTCAGGATGAAGACTCTAAATCATGGGAGCCTTTCTCTCTTCGTGACCTTCACACTCCTTTCCAGCTTCAGCGCCCAAGGTCAAATGTCAAATCACATCGTCAAGGAATCCGCAGGAGAATCCTCCTCAGCCTCAGTCGCGTAAGTGGGGTCGTCCCAATAATCCCTTTTAAAACATTAAAACCATCTCGGAAAGCACCAATGGTAGGGACGCTTCGTGCTCAGGGTGTTTCATGGACCCTATTTTTTGAATTGCAGGAGTTCCAGTGCATCTGCTGAAGCCGTGGCCCTTCCATCACCACCACCAGCAGTAGTTACACCATTGTTTCCAGGATTTGCAAAAGGGGCAGGATTCCACAAGAACTTGAATCTGGATATTGGAGGAGGAATTGGTGGTGGGTATGGACCACTATTGGCATCTCTCGGATTAGGCGGACTTGGTTCAGGCGTCCCACCTCCAGTTGCTGGAACCCTACTTCCTCCATCTGCAGCAGGTACGATCCAAAAATGGTCCAAAAATCATAAAGCACCGCAGTTCATTCACCCGAAGAATGTCAATGACACGCAAGGTCAATGACAGGTCAATAGTAATTCAAAGTTTGACTAATTTCAGGCGCTGTGCCACCGTCATCACAACCAGGACTAGGCGGAGGATTTGACCCCCTTCTTGGTGGACCAGGATACATGGGATTCCCTGGATTCTTGGGACCATCTTACATCCCTTACTCATGGCTTGGATCAGCGCTTGGTGCCAAGGGGGATCTCCTCTTCCCTATCGTCATGTTCGTCTTTGTCCTTGTGGGAATCTGGACGGTGGTGCAGTTCCTCCTGGCTCTCGTCGTCCCCCTCATTGCTGGGAAACTGTCAGTGGGGAAGTCACTCCTGGAGTCTAAGAAATTTGCAAGAGCGGCAATGCCGGAACCACATCCCGGAACATATCAGGCGCATCAAGCTCATGTGGATTCTCTGACAGACCAAGTGATGCCGGCCTTGGATGATAATTATTATGGTGATAATGTAGAAGAAGTTCAAGCGTATTACTAGATCGTTCTTAGTTTTTAGTAGCTTACTATTTGAAATGAAACGTTAAGCAAATGTATTAAATCTAAATGTAATTTACCATATTACCAATCTGGTCGGTTGATTCGGAGCTCATTTCACTTTCATTGCATCATTGCTTCATTACTACATTTATTGAGATGCTTGAATATTGAGGAAAGGAAGCATCTTCTAAATTACATCTTGTAGATGGTGGTTGTATGAATAATTATTTCCTAATTGGTATAGGTCAATCATAAATATGGTAAATGGTGATTTGTGATTTGAACTGGAAAGAACACGACGACGGCGTCCTTCCGGCTTTGTTCCCAATGACTCCGTTCCACGGTAACTTACTATTACAAAAGGAATCCTGCTCCCTACCTCTCGTCCCTGAAGGTCACTGACTCCTACTTCTCAAATATTTGCAAATGCAATTTAATTGTGATTTCTCCAGACTCAATTTCCAGGAGTGGGAATGTTTTAGTCCAAGGCATCTTCTGATTCCGAGTTGTGGCGTAGATTGCTGAAATTGGAATTTCTGTCCTACCCAAGAATTCTGGAAACAAACAAGGCGGGTAAAGAAGGGATAAATGGTTTGGAAAGCATGGAAGGTTAATGAACTTACGATCAGGGGAAAAGTAATCCTTATCATAGACAGTGAAACTGAGAATATCCTCGTTGAGATCCTTGACAGAGAATTGCATGGAATCGTTCCACTTGGGGTTCAACGTCCCATTAATCACCCGCGTCTGTCGTACTTCCGAACCCAGGCTCACTTCACAATAGGGGTCACTCTTGCCTGTGAATCAAAACGGCCAAGGTCAATCACACGGAAGCTCATTATTTCTGGAGGAAATGCAAAATGGACTGATTCCACAAACTGATACATGCAAATCAATCCATGTGGTGCAAAAAATGCAGAAAGCAGGAAGCAACACCATAAAATCATGACAAATCCAGAGACAGAGGAATCTACAGAGAGGAATAAATTAATGTCCGTGGGAAAATACCATGTTTATCTCGGTTAGCTAAATTAATTCCGTCGAGTACCACAACCTTAAGAAAACCCAGCGGACGACGGCGTCTAACTAGAAATTAACCAAAAAATTGTAACGGTCAAGCATTGTAAGTTGTTGCAGTTTTAGTTCTAAATCATCAGTACTACAAAAACAAAAAGGAATTAGCATTTAAGAGCCATGCTGCAGAGTGCCAGTGCGTCATTTCTAGATGACTGTGGTGGTGAAACCGTAGATGACCTTACCAGTCCTATCTCTACAAATGAGACAAGTCCCTTCCATAACAGTGACAAGGAGTCGTCCTACAATTGCTTTCACTCTCTCTATAATTTTCACATGAAATCGAAATGGTTTTGAGACATATTTCGACAGAATAGAATTCAATTGCTTTGATATAAACTTGGCTGAAAAATTCTCAGAAGCTGGAAAACTGTTTGGGCTTACTGGATTGCTGTCGCTGGATATATTGTTGCTGAACACGATGGTAATTCTTCTGTGCTTCTATGATACTCTTGACCCATAGACGCTTCTCAGTGACGCCTGGTGCAGCGACGACCATTTGATATGTCTTCTTATCACTCCGGATTGCAAATTCCGCATCGGTTAATCCACCATCCTCATCCACGCTCATTTCATTGAGGAAAAGAGGCTGGAAGCAAAAAAAAAACTGGCATTCAGACCGACTCCCGGGGAGCTGAATGAATTTTACAAATTGTGCAGCAAAACTTGACTTACCTTTCGATAAATTTTGAACTTATGATCACGGTTTCTGTCAAACGAAAATTGGGTTTGATTGAGAGCTTTCGTCGGCTGGGCAAGAAGAAGGAAGTCGTTGAACAGAAGTCCTAGGAGTTCCTTGGCACTTTTTGTCTGCAAAGGATTCATGAAATGTTGAAATTGACCCAAGACTTTGACATTGACGAAAGGAATTTCCTGTTTTATGGTTTACATACTTTCCTGAGGATGCCGTGATGGAGGAACTTCCGAGGTCCCAAGGAATTTGTGGTAGAGTTGAAAATGAGTCGTTCTTCGAGCCCAATACAATTGATGTGATTCTGCATCCATTCCAAGCGATCCGAATTTTCCTTCTCACGGACTCCTTCATTTACTTGAGCACAGAGTTCCTCGGCTTTGGCCAAGGCTTCCTCCAAATTCTGTCTGTCCGAATGAGAATCCGGGGTATGCTCCAAAATCTGATGATTCAATAGGAAATTATCAACTTGTCACTTTCAAAATCTTCTGATTTTGTATGGGGCTCTTCAATGGATGGCCTTCGTTACCTTTTTTATGAGAAGAGGATATCGGGTAATCCGCTGCATCGGTTTAAGTAAAAACGAACTGAGGGGCAAATTCTTGGTCTCGGGATTCCCTTGCAACTTCCTCGTAAGTTCCCGAAACTCTGGATTGGTTTCAGTCTTTTGTTGAAGGAAAGCAGCGCTCCGCAGTTGTGCACTGCAAAATCGAATGTAGACCTTCATCGCTGGCATCTAGAAATTTCCATCTAATGTCAGATTTTTACTTAAAGCTCCCAATACTGGGCACAATTGGGCCAATGAGCCAATTATGAACGTACGTGTTGACACAGGATGTCGCCAATAATGAGAATCGCTTTGTTTTCGCTCCTGTCAGTTCTGATCTTGAACGCCTTTAGCAATTTGTAGCTGCAATCAATAAGTTCTTCCCAGTTGACAAAGATTGTCCCAACGTCATCGCTTGATAAGGTTCGGGATTCTTGAATCGGATCCTTGAAGTACTGCAGTAAAGGGAAACATTAATATTTGAGCCCCGCAACACAATTTGGCAAACAAGGATTGATTGGTTCCACTTACCCTCCGGACGTTGATCATATCCATGATATAATTTTGTTCCGTTTTGAGTAGTTCCTTGATGGCTTCCTGTCGGGAACTCTCTTCCGGTCCAGTACTCATGTTGATGTTGTAATTTGAGAATGGGATGCTTGCAACGTCGTACTCGGACTCGTGGTGATGCTGGAATTGGTATCCTTGAAATGTCGTTGTGTCCTGGTACTCTGGTTGTGGCGTCTGGACGAAGCTTCCACTCCCACTCTGACTCTGACTATCTCCATTGGGATTGTAATTGTCATTTCCCCACTCCTCCTCGTCCTCATAGGCTCCTCCCTCATTGTTATCGATTGTGTCCCTTGGAGCATCCCAAAGTCCCCTCTCATCTGAGTCCCAACAATTGTTTTGTCACAAAAAGAATTAACATGTTGGCTATGCATTTTTATTACTGTTTCAGGGGCAGTAATACCCCAGGGTCAACAATGCTAAGGTGAAAAGGGATGATGCTAAGACTTTACTAACAATGAGAATTAACAACCCACTACTACCCACTACCAATTATTACTCGTCATGTCCTGGATTTATGGAATGTGCATTCCCTTCCCTGTTATACTTATTAGTCCCAGTATCCTAAAACAAGTTACGCTTAGTAATCAGTATCAATCTTGTCAATGTGAGGATTCTACCATCAGATCCAATCTGTTAAATTAGTCAGAAAAGACAACAAACGCGTATTCTCCTACTAAAACAAACTAAAAACTAAATCCGATAATCGAAATTTGTAATGAGCAAAAACAAGGTCTGTCAGTTATCAATTTCAGTCAAGACAAGAACAACAAAGGTTGCAAGTGCCAGGTTCATAACGCTTCATTTCTAACCATGTCATGGTAAGTGAGGTTTCCAGAAATTCAACTTTTTCAACTTAGGGAATTGACGCGTAAAGCAAGAACGGAAATGAAATTTTTGGAAAAGGTGCAACTAGGTGATTAAAAAGAAACGAAAAAATCAGAGACCCCACCTACCATGTTACAAAACAGTGTTAGAGAAATGGCAACTGCTACTAAACTAATTCCTCGGTGACTAGCAACTACTACAACAAAAGGCAAATGCTAATTACACAAGGAAGGGGTGTACCGGTATCGGTTGTTGTATGGAGAAAAGTGGAAAATTAAATTAACAAATTATTCCAAAATATATTCTTTGAGAGTCAAATTGATCGTCATCAGCCAGCACCGAGCTCTTTGTCCAGGTAGAAAAAGAGGCAATCGATAGGGTTCCGCGTAATGACCTCAATTAAACCTGATCTTCCATTTAGACATTTGAAATCTAACCTTTCCAGTTCTCTACCCTCACTACAATTTCTAAACTAACCAACCCTACTCCTAGAGAGAGGCAAAGAGAAAGAATGAGTGGATAAAAATTATCATTGTGATTTCATGATTTCCAGAAGTAGTTTTTGGAGGTTCGTTCTCGACTAGAAGACACCACACCCCAACATTCATCCGAGAAGTGAGAGGAAGAGAGAAAGTCTTTCCCTGTCTTGTAACATGGAAGGGGTTGTTGAGAGTCTCTTCATAATTTTCTTAGTTTTAATTTTGCTTCAATTAAATTCACCCAATTGCATTTTTAAGTGCAGAGGACTGGGTCTCCTACAAGGAAGAAACAAAAAGAAACATTGTACAGGACAGAGTTCAAAAGCAGACAAATCGTACTTATTAAAGTTCAAGAGAGTTCATTGAAATGATTCCAGAAAAGTGAGGAAGGTAGGAGAAAGAGAGCTGAAGTTTAACGTTATGAATATGATGGTGATGGTCCTTCCCTTCATGCTGTGCCATTAATAAGTAAATGGATTAGGTGAAAAACGGCGAAACTTACATTGATTATTAGGTTCCTCCGATATGGGTTGAACATAATTAACAGGAAAGAGGCCAATAGCAGTCCCTAGTTGACCTCTCCACCAATCTGGCTCATCCTTGGAAATGATTGTGCTGGAGGGGTGGTTATAACGAAAATTAAATCAGCGAATCGGTCCAAATTCCCACCAGAGCCAATGCATATGAAATTATAAATCTTACATGATGTCATCTTTCACGAATGTCAATTCGTCCGTATTCTGGGCAGCGTAGGGGTAGAGGGCAATCATTTGTTCAGCTGCAAGAGGCAGAACGGGGATAAAATCGTTTCGGACTAGTGAACGACCGCACTCTTATGGAATTAAGTTTTGGTATAAATATTGTGCTATACCTTTCGTGGAATCCGTGTAAATTGGAGCGATTGTAGTGGGCATAATCAAATCATCAAAGGGTATAGGAGTAGTTCGCGATGAAGATTGACGAGATCCGCCACCAGGACCTAGAATCTTGGCTGTAAAAAAAATTCTGACATGTTACTCTTTGATCATGAATTTTTAAATTAATAGTTTAATTTGAAATTCCTCTACGAAACTTACCGTAAGATCCTGGAAACCATCCTAGCTCTCGCTTCTTCCCTTTTGACTATAAAACCAGGTAAAAAAAAATTCTAGTCAGTAAACTTTGACTAAACGTGAATGTTACAGGTTAACTTCTTCCAGCAAAAGTGCAGCGGCTTCCTTTCTTTACCTGAAGTTCACCTTCCCACCATCCAGAAGCGGATTTCTTCCGCACCGTTATTAGTTGTCCGCGCGTAAGCGTTAGCTGCCCCTCCCCATTTGCTTGATAGTTTGCTAACACTGTTGCAATTTCATATTTCTTCGTTTTTACGGATTTCGGAGATTTCGGAGGTCCCTTGGCTAGGTCACCAATTTCCCTCTTGATCTCAGCTTCCTCGTAAGGTTCCAATTCTGTTTTAGATCCCATTTCTCCTTCCATTCCAAAATCTGGGAATTCGGCAGTGAAGTTGTTGAGTGGAGCCAGCACATCCTCCGTTGCATCATTCCCAACGTGATCTTCCGTTGCAACTTCGCTCTGTTTGGCAACGTAATTGGCTGGAAAAATTCCCACGCGGTCGGGACCAATGGCTCCTGTCCACCACTCTCCTTCCGTATGCGACACGAGAACAATTTCACCTGCTTCGAAAGGCAAGTCACCGGGTTCCGGAGAATTGTACGCGTACATTGCAACGTAGTATTCTGTTAATATAATCCAAAACAAGGGGAGTTAGGAATTTGAATATTTGTTTCCAATCTGGAAGTTTTTACCTCCGCCAGAAGCGTTATAATGTTGACTCTCAACGGAAGCTTGGGTAATTGGACCTGATGGAACTGACGTTCTATTAGAAAGCACAACAAATTAGTAATCAATTAAACGATTCGTGTGAATAAGGTATTTGTTATCTTACGGTACAACCACGGCCTCATCAGATGGAATAATTTCAACAAATGATTCTGGAAACCAGCCTGATTTCCCATCTAAAACTCCGGCAAGCCAACCAGGATCAGGAACAACGCTGTCGTCTCTCTACAACAAAACGGAAATTACTTGAATTAATCCCAAGCGTAGGGTGAAGCGTCAAAGCTGGACGTTCAGTACTTGGAAACAAAATAACGGTACCTGAATTATTGCACCAGCAACAAATGGGAGTTCATCTGGATTTCTGGACTCGAAATCATACAGCGCACGGTAGTAGCAGTGTCCAATGACCCCGTCCTCCCTTGTTGGTGTTTTCGGTTCATGGATTGATTCAGACCTCAGCGGAGCTCCCCACGCCACATTGTAATCAAACTCAGCATTGTGCTTCTTCCGCATTGCAATCACCTTTTCACGCTTATCTTGATACTCCTCATAGATTGACTTGCAACTTTCAATAACGGTAGAGAGCGTGGATTTTAACTCGTCTAGTTCATTCACTGCAATATCCGCATCGCTTTGCTTCTTTGACAGCTAAAACGTCAGTGGCACATTTTAGACGCTCCAGCACTCTCAGCCAAAATAAAAACAAAACAGTTTAAAAGTTGCAACTTACCTCGTCTTTCAGATTTTGTAGTTTTTCACGGAGCTGCTTCAGATTGATGTGTTTTACGTCGCTCTCGGCAGCAAGCCGCTCTAGGCGCGTCTTCTCTTGAGCAGCATGAAGCATCCGGTTGTTTTGTTCTTTGAGTTGACCCTTTAATGCTCCACTCTCGCTCATGAATCCATCCCTCTTTGCCCTCATTCCGTCAATTTCAGACTTTACAGTAGACACACCGACACGAGTTTCTGTGATTTTACTGGAAAGTTCCTTGACTTTGTCAGTCTGCGGACACAAAGTATAGGAGATTCAGCTTGAATATCAAACGGTCTCAGATGCGAGATACTCACCGCTTGTGAGACTTCAAGACCAATCCCGTGATTTACTCCTTTCAGCCTCAATACTTCTTCTTGCTCCTTCTGAAGTCGTGCTAGCAATTCCAAGCGTTTATTTTCCTCCATTTCTACCTTCCGCTGCCGCTCCATTTCCTTCCGAGCTGCTTCCTTCTGCTCCTCTGCTTTTTGCATTTCTTCCATGCGTCTTTCTTCCATTTCCCGTTGAATTGCCATTTGACGCTCAATCTCCTCCTGTTTCCGTCTCTCCTGTTCGAGCCTGCAATCATTGATGCCAGCGTCAACACAACAAAACTATGGGAACACAATTCATACTATCCAGACTCTTACCTTTGCTTTTCTCGCTTCTCAAACTCCTCGCGCTCCTTCCGCTCACGCTCTTCCCGTTCCCGATTCGCAGCGTCTTCTAGAACTCTCCGCCGTCTATCCAATTCTGCTTGACCTTTGTCATAGTTCATTTTTCTCTTGTCCTCGAACGAAGTCCCGCCTTTAAAATTAAATGACAGGGTTAGACAATCAATCGCTGGTTAGTTCACTCGTCTAACGAGTCTAATAAAAAAAAAACCAAGCGAAAGGTTCTGGAATTACCCGGAGATAGCAATGGCTCTGGATCCATTGCAGTGGGAGTATTGGAGCCTGTATTGTGACCACTCAGAACTACAGAACTAGGACCACTTTTGATGGACTGTTTCCGACTTCCAGAGCGAAATGAAGGAGGAATTAAGTCAGCTGGCAATTTTGGTGGCAGGCGACCAGTCTGATGCGTTCAAAAAATGAATACGTATATAAAAAGTCCAGTTATCTTCTCAACGGATTTACAGACCTGTCGTGCTACATCACATAAGTGCATTGCGAGTATGAATTCTTCACAAGAGAGTCGTCCATCTGCATCTAAATCGGATAACATCCAGACCGTGGCTAAGATTTGTTGGGAAAGTCCAGTTCCCATTAAAATGTTCCTAGCTTGAACTCCTGACAAGTATCCGGACTTTGATCGATCATTTTGATTGAATAGTTGCGTATATTTGAGACGTGAAGGATTTGGAACAGCCCATTCCATCAGTGGTGATATTCTGGCAATAGATAATCATGATCACTGCCCCCAAATTCTTCTTGAGACGCTGAAGGGGGGGGGGGGAGATGTTAAACTTACATGGATTCCTGACTAGTGATTGACATTGATCGACTTTGAGATGGAATTCCTTGAACTTGAGCTATTGGTTGCTGCTGTTGATGCTGCATCATCACTGTATCGCAATGACAAAAAATTTAGCAAGATCGACACAAGTAAATCTGCCCCAAGGAAAAGGAACTCCAAGCCGAAAAATATTGCCTACCGTGAGGGTCGTAGCCAAGTGGCAAGGTGGTAGGCGGCACAGCTGCTGGGACTGGCACTTGAGAGTACATGCCCATTTGCATCAAATTCTGCTGAGGAACTCCAGGCATCCCTGGCATTACCGAAGGTGGGGCCCCGCCCATGACCATTCCTGACCCCATCAGAGGAACACCGCCCGACGGTTGAGGCACGATTGGAACAATTGGTCTCATCTGCATCATTTGTGTTGGTGATACAATTCCAGAGTTGCTCGGAGAAAGGATCGGAGTGGGTGTTGATCCAGTTCCGGACAAGACATTCCGAAGACTCGGTGGTAACACTGTTGGAACTTCGAATCCTTTCAGCTTCATTGTGATCAATTTACAGGCTACACTGAACTCGTTAATATCCATCTTGCCATCACAATTCATGTCCGCAAGGCCCCTGCATAAAATCCAGAACAAACATGAGTTGCATAAAAACATAACAAGTACAACACTCCCTCCCATAAGCTCCCATAAACTGCACATAAATAATACAATTAGTAAGCATAGTTTCATGTTTAATTACCAGATTTGACCAAGGATTGGTGGTGGCAATTGGGATTGAAGTAGGAACCCTTTCGCCTGATCTCCGGTAACAAATCCACCCATCGGCCCGATGTTTTTGAACTGTTCAACATGTCTCGCCCGTTCCACCGGTGTCACGATCCAAGGATCCATTTTCTATTTACCTGGAGGAATAAGCGTAAGCTGCTCAGAGTTAACACAATCCTAAACCATACAAAGTGAAAGTAACGATTAAAAAGTTGATCAGCTGTGCTTGTGCAATAATCCTGTTCATACGCATTCCTCACCCTCATACTCAATTACAAATTATGAAAACCTTACCGATCATTTAATTTTATCGTTATCTCAATTCGTAGCCCTTCAATAGATAAACGAACCCAAACCGCTGATTTAATTACCTGTTTGATAAAATGGGGGCGTTGAACAGAACTAAATCCTTGCGGAATGCGGAATGACAGATGAATGACAGTCACAATGAATCCTTGAATTATTCCCACTTGATTTTTGATGAAATAATTGTGATTGCACCGTTAACTTTCTTCCTCCCTCTGCCCTCTCGCTTTTCTTTTGATCTTTTGATTGAGAAAGGGCGGAGTTCCCTTTTCCAGGGACTTTGGCTGACTAATGTGAAAAGAAAGGAAGAAAAGGGAGGAATTTATTGACAATTTTCTGGTTTTCGGTGAAAGTCACACGGCGGTGCATAACGGGAAAATTCAAAGTTACGCACCAAACACCGCCGCGGCGTCCCCATATCCTTATCCACACGAAATAAAAACCACTTTCCCTCCGTTGCTTTCTCTTTTTTAATTCTAACTTCATAATTTCGTATTACAGGAGGTGAATGAGTAATTAAATCCGTTTTATTCTAAACACGATTTTATTGGATGGAATCATGGTAATGTTGAGAACAGGCATTAAATCCTACTGTTCTTCTCATAAATCCCATCCATAACAGCATCAATTTTCACGTTCTCGGTCTTCATCCTTTCCTGATGAGCTGGAAATCATGGAAATTGGTCAAAATCTTGATTAGATTCCGGCACTGTACTCTATAAGTTTCTTACATCATTTTTGATAGAGCTGATTGATTTCTCGACGTGCTTCAATGTACTGGACGGAATGTACCGTTTCATTGCAGGCTCAAAACTTCCGTGTCCAACGAGACAGGATAGTGCCAGTTTAGCATGAGTTCTTTAAAATGAAAAGCGGATTAACCGAGCATAACAATTGTCAACAATCCGCAATGTAATAATCTGTTCAGTCAGTTTACCTGGTTTCCAAACTTCCTTCTTGTAGAAACTTTACCAGCATCGGTAACAATTTCTGTGGGTTCTGATGTAAGACGCGTTCTGGACCCAATTGTTCCACCAAGACGCGTGTAACATGGGCCGTTGTGGCTCGGACAACGCTGTTGCGGTGCCTGCTCGGAAGAAGTTGAGTGATTAGTACATGTAATTTAATGTAACTGGGGAGTAGGTGGATAAGGTTGAAAGTATACTCACTTGGATCCGTAATTCTCAAGAGGCAGGATTGTCTTGGCTGGGGATAGATGTTTGACCATAGCTTCTAGGGCAGCCATACTTGCCTCACGGATGAACTTGTTCGTATCTGCTGCCTTGTCTAACAATTTCTCAGCAATTTTCTCCGAGTCCTTCAAATTTTTGCAAAAGATGTTAGTAAAATAACAACCCATTTCAGGTTTGAAGCCAGGTGACTTCCAAGTAATAAACACCAACCTGTTCCATCGATTTCCCCAGGGTCACAAAAAGGTCTTCAAAAAAGAGGCAGGCGGCGCGAGTAACTTGTGTCCGCAAATTTGACAAGTGGAGGAGAGCCGCTCGGTTGACCGTAGGTAAGTCTGACCTGATCTGTTCTGGATGTTGACGGAGGAGGCGCGTGAGAATCACAAATCCGTCCACGGTTGTCTCCCTGGAAAGTAATTACGGCGTTAGGGTTTATAACGTGAAAGGGATGTGTTCCAGGCTTACCAATCTGTAGAGCTGAGTTGACCGAGCCCTTGCGACAAGCTATTCTTGGGGGAGTCACTGGAACGTGAAGAGGCTGGATGGAGATTGGTGCTGCTCAGGGATGGGCCCAACCTACTCCCTGTTTCTCTTGAGGTCGATTTGGCCTTTCGCGGTGGGATCTTCGTAGCACAAGATTTTTTGAGCCAATCAGAATGCTCCACAGTTGAGGCACTACTGCTAGTAGGGATGATTGGAATGGAGTTTGGAGGATTTGATGGGGGACTATGTTGGACACGTCCAGTCTGACTGCTGAGGGAAGCGAGAGAGGTTCTGGAGGAACGGGGCATGACAGGTCGTTGAATGAACATGGACGATCCTTCGAGCTCATCGCACTGACTGGAAATGGACAGAGGAGTCGAGGCGACATTTGGGAAGACGGGCACATCTGCATCCGGTGTCGGACTTTTGGAAGAGGAACTTTCAGTCGGAGAAGCGACCTGGAATTGACACGGGAAAAACCAATTAGATTTATTCATTTGGTGAATTATTATAAGAAGCTTCCTAAAGGGGGAGTAAACTTACGCGAACGCTCTTCAAACTGCTCACACCAGAGTCTCGATCTCTGCTGTGGCTTGTCTTGGACTTCAAGTAGTCTTCATTGAGGTGAAAGTCATCAACCGGGACAAAATTCTGGAGGGAGCGCTCGTAGTTTCGTTCCAGTTGTTGGAGCTTGATTTCCGCCAGCTGCTCCTTCATCCGCTCATCTTCCTCGTAGTTGAGATGATCTCGGTGCTTCTGCCGCAAACCTGCCAAATTTGTATACATTACTTTAAATTTCTTTAAGAAATTTGTATACTTGAGCCATAATCGTCCGAATTCTTCGACGAATCGGAAGTGAAATTCGGGAAAAAACTTTTGTGCACAAAATTGAAGTGTGTAAACTTTGTCAACAACTTTATCGTGGGGAAAAATGACATGACAATGCTTGCAAATTGCAAAATATAAAATCCGCATTTAGTTTTTATGAGCTTACATTCCCCCGGCTGGTCATCCACTTCAGCTCGAAATGCAGAAATCTAAATTCAGAATAAAAATCGGACATAATTGGCTATTATTCCCCCGTTTTAATACAATCCCAGTATAAATCGATTCGGAAATTGAGAGTAAAGGAAAATGAGGGAGAAAGTTATTTATAAATCTTTGAGCACATTTACAAAAATGATTTATTGATCATGAGGCTAATGACCATTTTCCCTTTGTTTCTTCGCACCCAAGACTCGATTCCCCCGTTCTCAATTTCCGTATTGGTAAGGTTCATGTTGGCAGAGCATAGAGACAGAAATGTGTAACCTTTGAAAGGGAAATGGAAAAGTCGGCGGAAGTGAAAGCAACGTTTACTTTTTGACACGGAATCCATGTGCATGCCTTCATGATTTTCCGTGGGAAAGTTGTAAGTTCGCAATGGCGTGAATTAGGTTAAGTTGTTAAGCACGGATTTGGTTGGTTGATTTCAGTAGAATTCTTATACAAAAATGGTAAATCACTTGGAAATTGACACGAGCAGGGAGGAAAGGGTGAAAGTTGAATTTGAAGCCTTGACGTTATGGCTGTGAAAAGTGGACTGAAAGTGAAGTTAGTTACTTTCATTTGTGCTACTTTCCCCCCATATTGTTTGCATGTTTCGTCATATCTTATTAAGTCCACCACCATCAAGGAAATAGGGCAAAGTTGGAAAAGGTGGGAGGTGGCGACTGTGCCCATTCTGACCCCATTTGCCTAAAACATCCACTTACAATTCCCAAATGGAAAGACTTCTGGAAACTTTCACTTGGACCCATTCTTTGCACTTTTTCAAGAATTTTGGAGAAATTAAAACTTTTTGTCTTACCGTTGTGCTCGATTTCTTTCGCCCCTGACTATCAGAACTTGATCTAAAAAAAAAATAGAAAACAGTTTATATAACAAATTCATGTCATTCTTGGGTAAACAAAAGCAAAAGGGCAAAGGTTGGACAATATGTGGTTACCATTTACGCTAACCTGTCAGAATTACTACGGCTCCGTTCAGCACCACCAGCACCGTGTAAAATCCAAAGGACATCAGGACCATACTCTCCTTTACCCAGAATTGGATCCAAGCCCCCAAGGGTCTCAATTTGCTCCAAGTACACCTTGGAAAGTTGTTTGGCAGGAAGTACCAGTCCGTAATCAATTAATCCAACGGGGGAAGGGCATGGAAGGAGGCGTCGGGATACCCGGGCAGAGACTGCAGAAACAGCACCGCTGGCCGTGCCTAAAGAGGACGCGGGCCTAGAATCAATAATAATAAACAATCCATCACTTGATCAGACACTGAATTATTGAATACAATTAATTAGGTTTGCCTCTCCATTAAGTCATAAGTGACCTTTGGCCAATGTCACATTGGACATGCAAATGTCCATGTGGTATTGGTATTGGTAGAGCGTGACCTATATTACTGTGATCTTGGATTGGCAAGGATCTTGTCCATCCCCTTACCTTTTCTGCTCAATTAATTCTCTGAGAAATGGCATGGCTATTCCAGGACCTAAGACATGGGCAACGACTGCCAATGATTCCAGTGCTGCCTGACGGATCCTCCGCTTTGGATTCCAGAGACATCCAGAGACCTAATCAAAAAAACGAACGAAAACATTGAGTAACTGTCTCCAATAACCGAAATCGAAATGTAACTTGAGACAAGGGAAAGTCAAAGGCCAAAATGTAGGAGAAAGTAAACAAGGCCATTACCAATTCAATACGGGTCAATAAAGTCATGGACTCATGGACAACACAATTCTAGTTAAAACTGTTTTTCAACCTCACGCCTCGCTCGCACGCTCCCTATCATGAATTATTAAAATCCTGCCATTTGACGTACCGCTTCAGCAACTTTCTCAATGTCAAAGTCATCTCGAGGGAAAGTGAGGAGGCCCAGCGTTAGTCCATCAATGGCTGCCGGTTTCCGTTTCATATTGTTGGCATTGATGATGTAGAGCAGATCTTCAGTGATTAGCGTAGGCCCCGCCCCTTGGATCAGTTTGCTCAGGGTGACTGATGACTCTGGTGACCTTGACTCTCCAATTAGCGTGCAGAGTTTCTTGATGAGTGGGAGGAGGTCGAGGTTATACTCGTAGGGCTGGAGCTCTCGGAGCCTGTCTCCAAACAGGCTGATTGTATTCAATGTCGAAAGTTGGGATCGGAGTGTCGCAAGTGAGCTTGTCATTTCCTGGACCACCGTTGCGAAATTCGACGGTGGTATCGATCTCAGGGACTTCATGATGGATGAGGAGTCCATCTGAAATTAAACCAAAGGGTCAAGCGTCAATAATGAATTAAGGATCATACAGATCTGGAATAAGCGGGATCTACATGCTAAATAGTTATTGCTACGACGCTGATTTTAATTGTAATAGAAGCGTATTGGACACCCGTGTTGCAATCTTCTTAGTTGGGCCAAGCTAATAACAGGGCAGCAGTGATACTCGGACGGTTCACCGTTTAAAATATACTATTACAAAAACGTTTTTGTTGGAAATGCAGTGATTGTTCGTTGAACTGGCTCCCATAAGCTGCAAATTGTCATTTCCTCGATTATTGGAATTTGCAGACTCTGAATTGTTGGGTTGTCATTGTATTTTTTAGAAAACGACGACAGGTCCTTCCTTGAGTTATCAAGGTAACATTTATTGTCCACCAGTCAACACTCAATATTTTAGACGTTACGTTTTGGCAGGAGGTTCGACCAGCTTCGAGTTATGCTTCAGCTCCATGAATTCTGAATGAGCAACATTATGGAATTGTAGCAAAGGCGATGATGAAGAATCGGAATAGCTTCATTACTCCTCGGTGTTAAAGCGTTATCATCAATTAAACTAGACTGGAATGGGCTGGAGTTTACATGGAGAAAGTTGGATGATAAATATTCAGCTAGTAAAGAGATGGGGATTGGCATTATTATAATTCATGCCAGGAAAAATAGTTTTAGACAGTTTGTAATAACTTTCCTTAAATTTCATTCCAATACACGTGTGCCTGTTGTTCGTGTTTGTAATTCTTTTGTTCTCCATAGTTATCCATGTTAATGCTAACCCAGAACCCCATAATTTGTCCATTATTTTTAGGCTGGGTGCATAAATTGCGTCATTTCCAGCGAGGCAAAGCCAAGGGAATTTCCATTGTTTACTTTCAATCTCCAGCAGTACAACTAAGGTTAGCTGTCCAATAATTTCTTCCCAAACTTTCACCAGCAAATTGTGATTCTTCGCAAAAACTTGTAAAATCAATATGACACAGTTTCACATGCTCCTTTTTAATGGAAGGAGGTTAGTTTTTGCATTTCTGACTTTGGAGAGAAAAAAGGTGCAACAACTCAGACAAAAGAACCTTTGTCCGAGAAAGAATAATGGGTGGAAAGCACGGAAAACTCTCATTAACTTCTGTCCAGGCGGTGGTGCCTCCACATCATAAAGAGACGATTCTTAGTAATTTTTCATCAATGAAGTCGTCGTCATTTCCCAGAGAATAATTTCCCAGTTTCCGCTCATTTTCAGAAAGGCGTAGGTGAAAAATGATCAAAAGAAAGAGGCGATGACAGGTTTAGGGAAATGACGCTGTTGGGGAAAAAGTTACGCTGGAGAAAATGCAAAGTTTCCATTCTTACCTCGGATGAATGGAGAATGTCCCTGAACTCATCGCTGGACAAATGATGGAGATGCTTCTCTTGCCAATTCAGCACCAATTCTTGTCTTGATTGTAATAAAATCAGATCCTCAATTTCATCATCCTCCAGCGGAGGTTCGACCTCTTCAATTTCAATTTCTGGAGAAAGGAGCTCGTCTTCTATTGGAGGTATAAAGGATACGCGGCGCAAATCCTTCAGGCTATTCCCAGAGCCCCGATGCGTGTCCACCAGGGTGGTGAAATGTGGTAGGACCGTGGGACTGAGTCGTCGAGCGGAAGCAACGACACTCTGTTCACCTTCTGACACTTCCTCGGGTGGGGTCAGGAGTCCAAGCCTGTCCTTTCCCGGGGAGGGCATGGGGGAATTGTAAACCGGAAGTGGAGGATATGACAATTGACGCTTCTCCAGATCCTCCTCACCGTCCGATTCAATTTCCAACGAATCTTGGTCTAGATCCACCTCCTCTTCACCATCATCCCCATCACTATCCTCACTATCCATTCTTCGATGTACGTCTATTTTCACCGAGTCTTCCATCCTGCTTTGACTTGGAGAAAAATGTTAACAACGTCGTATCGTAAGAGAACTTATTGTAGAGAAAGTGCTTTCACTCCAGAGAGACCCAATCAACTGAGGCAAAGAAACAGTTTCGGTAAACGTTATTATTCAAGAGGGGGGTGAATTTGGGTTGCTGGTGAAAGGAATCAATACGGAGCTCTGCCTGCCTGTCCCTTATTGCCTCACGTATGCCCCACCCACCCAGTTACCTCCACTTAATCATTGTAATTATTATTCTGATTGTAGCAGAGGGGGTTATGTTTTGTCTTGTCCGGAAGTAGGTAAAAAGCAAACAGCAAATCCCCAGCGTCAATCCGGAAACATCGCAAAGACGTTGTCAGAACTCAAAAGTTTCCAATGTTCTCCAACATCACAATTAATTCAACTTACCATGTTTGTAGGCGTCTTCGCAAATTGCTTTTGCAATGATCAGAGAGACGCGCCGAATATCTTGAACTGGTGGATAGAGACGTCCGACTTCCAAATCCGATTCCTTCACCAGATCCGCCAAAGTCTAACGGAAACAAGTCACATGACGGGTGACTTTTCACAAACGTCGATGCAAGATTGATGCTTACTTTTGCGGCAAGGAGGAAAACGTCATCGCTGATATGATGGATGCCTGAAGCGATAACTCCCAATGCAACTGAAATTCGGAACAAATATACATTGCAATGTCTTTATCCCAGATTATGCGTAGGGGCAAACGCACCTCCGGGAAAGATGTAAGCATTATTTCCTTGACCCGGCTTGAAAGTCTTCCCGTTGTGAACGTAGCTGTTGCAAAAAAAAATTGGCAAATGTTCAATAATTAGAACCTGCAGAAACAAAAACGTAAACACAAGGAATTGGTATGGGGCACTCACTCCGGGAACGGTGATCCACTTGCAAAAATTGCACGTCCATCAGTGAATTTATAAGTGGCTTCAGCGGTGCACTCTGCCTTTGAAGTTGGGTTGCTGAGAGCAAAGATGACCGAAGCTCGTTCAATTCCGCCATGCGACGAATAATCTTCTCGTTAAAAGCACCGGACTGAGCTGACGCACCGATAATTGCTGTTGGTTTCGCCAGATTCACCATCTCCAAGAAATCCGCCAATTGCAGAGCCTCCTTGGCAAATATTGTCTTCTGTCCCTCAATGTCTTTACGACCCATGACAAGCAATCCATGAGCATCCTACAAGCATTAGTACCAAAAATACAAATACCAATCAAAATCATAAAAATGATGCATAAGGAGCGCTGATTTTTTTGAATGAATTCCAAGAGCAGCCCGTCAATGAGAACAAAAAAATTAAAAATTAAAGAAAAGAAAACAGAATCCTCCGAATTGGAATGACCAGTGACCAGCACCGGCCAAACTTAGCTCTCCTGCTCCCATAAATAGAAAGGTTTGGTCAGTCATTTTGGTTTTGGTAATACGGAGAGAAACGAGGATTCCAGCAAAGGCTACGGATGCCGTCCCTTGAATGTCGTCATTGAAAATGCAGTAGCGATCTCGGTATTTTGCAAGGAGGCGAAACGCGTTGTGATTCCCTAAATCCTCAAACTGGAATATGACAACAAAACAAGCTGAAGCGTCTAAGGAACTATAAAATCATTTGTGCACTTTTTCAATTTTCATAAAAATATTATTCGCCAGTGATACCTGAATCAGCGTGTTTTGTCCATAGCGTCGTACCACGGCCTGCATGAATTCTTCCATGAATTCATCATACACTGGTCTTTGGACTCGCTTCTGTTTCAACCCAACGTAGTAAGGGTCATCCAAGAGGCTCTGCGTATTCGTCGCGACATCAATTTGAATTGGTAAGCACTGATGGGGCTTGATTCCAGCGAGGCCCTCGCTGGAATCAAAAGTTTCCCAACAGGGATACCCATTCCGTAGCAACCGAGGCCACCAAGCCCAATGATCCTTTCACCATCTGTCACAACGACTGCCCGAACATCCGGTTCTGGCCTACGGAATAAGAAGTCACTAAGTCAATAGCAGCGTACACGCTCAACTCGCAGTGTCAATGTCCTCCTGACATTGGTGAGGATAAGGATGCCTTCCCTCCTTCAACCCTCCTTCAAGGATGCCTCACCAGTTTCGAAGGATGTCGTAGATGTGACCCTTGTCATGTCATGGATCGTAATGAAAAGTCCACGTGGACGACGGTTGATGAGTCCAAACTGAAAGTGAAAGAAATCATGTCAGTACCAACTGCAAACAAGAGTGACACAAAAGGTGCGCACTTTGATTTACTTTTTGACATACCAGGCGCACGGTTGGTGCGTAAACCAATGGCATCATCTGCTCAACATTTTCTGATAAAGACGATAAAATAGACGCTCATGACGATCCTACAAAAAAAGAAAGCAGAACAGTGAAGTGTTAAAGGGTTTTTTTTTGCATTTACTTCACTGCGAATTTGGAACAATGAAACAAAAAAAAACGCTTAATTGAATCTTAGCTGATTACCTGAAGCCCAACGAGGTAAATTATTTGTTGAGGTCCTCTTTATAGCGCTCTACGTTCTCCTTGCATAGCCTCACTTTGCTCTTCCAGGGTTTTGAATCGTGGTGGTGGAATCAATCAACCCATGAATTCCGAGTGACTGACGTTCCTCGATGGTAAAGGATATGCCCTGCCATCAAAGTCAAAACGGGTAACCATTATTATTGGTGCTCCACAGTGTGAGATCAGTGGGGTTCGTCAGTTTTCTGACCTTGTTTAGACTTGGATCCCTGACATAGTCTATTCCGCGGACCAAGGAAGGACAAACTGGAAGGATCCAAAAACGCCATCAGCAATCAGAATTCAAGAGTTGTCCACTTTCGCCAAGGTCACGTCACTTACTCTTGTCATCCGTCATTTCATGGAAGCTTCTCTGCCCCGCAGACGCCCACGGCGTGGATCCATTTTGAAAATTATTTGTCGAGAAGGGTCTTGCTGGCCGAAAGGATCCGAAGTCGAGTAAACGTCATTGACTCTGGAAATGGAAAAAGCGTTTGTCAAGTTAGGAGGTTCCAGTTTCTCAGCCATTGACACTGTCAATGACAAGCAGCTCCATCCAAAGCGATAAATTGGGAAAACTTTTGACTAAACTTTGACAAATTCTTAATTTCGGCAACTGGGAGTGGATGGAATGGCGAACAAATGACTAATTCAATTGTTCTTGTGTTTTGTCTACCTTTCCAAGTGATCATGCGAGAATACGATGTGCTACCAGAATGGTGATTAAGTCTAATATGAATCAATTAAATCAGTGGTAATTGACTTACAGAACACATCATAATCTTTGACATCTCTTGAACATCTTGTGGGATATCGAGGCGTTTCGTTTAAGGACACCAGTAGTAGAGGTTGACCTTTGGATTTTACCTTTTGAGCCTTGCTTCCAGGGTCGATCAGCTGACCCTGCAACAGCACCGCCATTCATCGTCGCACGGGTAACCAACCACACACAAAACAAAGTCTGTCTGGAGAAAAGAGGAATCAGAAAGACCCGTAACCGACCGCCCACCAATGTTGGCCCTGTATCGAGCCAGTTCGTGTCAATCTAATTATACCCCAGATCACTGCAAAATCCTCAGTCAGTAAAAGTTGTCACTTGCCACGTCCTACTCCAAAAGCTCCGCGGTTTCCGGAACCTGGTGAAAAGAAATGCAAACGTAAAAGTAAACTTGTGTCGTTATCCTCGCTTCGCATGTATACAATTATGATCCGCAAACCCTACAAAATATTACGATTGAAACTAAATTAAGGTTAAAATTACACATCTCTTCCTGCTGAACCATGTATAATTTAGCTTTGCCTGAAGAGCTTCTTCATCAACTCTTCGAAATGAAAGATAGATGCAGGTAGACGTGGACGTGACTTTTGACCTCCAACTCCAACACACCTCGAGGCTCGACTTACTTGTGACTTGAGATGACTCGATGACTGGAAACTGGATTATTGGAATGACAAAGAAGAGCCTTTGACCTTGAAGACATGAGTCTTGGGAAACCAGAACGCATGCGAAGGTAAATGAGAAATCCACTTGACCGCTAGAGATGTCGCTAGAGGAGAGGACGCCCACACAGAAGAAATGAATCAAGTGAACACAAGACAACATAACATAACCAACCATTGAAAATTGGACTTCGTTCGTGAAGCCTTGGGTGGATTGATTGGATGTTGATTTTCGAGGACCCTTTGGATAGAAAATGACTACGGGTTGATTTTAATTTTACGTTTTTTGTAAAGGTGAAAGTCAAACGTGAAATGCCAGCCACCGGTGAAAGTCAGCTTTGGAAAAAAAAAACAATTGAAGTGAAAAAATCCCTGAGTGCTGTATCTCAAATTCTGACGTTATAAAAGGAAAATCAAATTCGCAAATACATAATATCACTTTTTGCGGCTAAATTAATTGATGAGTTGAGTTTCAGTTTGTTTTATAAGGTTAATCAATTCAGGTGTGAACGTGAAGAAGATGCCCAACGTGGAGTAAGCCGACCAAAAATTAGGAACGGATGGACTTCTAGTCAGGTTCAGGATAAATCATGAATTATTAATTGCAATTGCAATGCAATGTCAAATTACTTTTAATTCCCTGCCATTCTAAGGCTAAAACAGTTGGTGATACACTGGAGTGTAAATTTCCAGCTCATTTTATTCCACACAGCTGGTTTCATGTTGTTTTGTGTCAATTCGCGGAGCATACAAGGTTAATCCTTCCATACGTTGCTTCTTCTCGTTTTCCGGTCGAATAGTTTGGTAAGTGCGAGATTATGCAGTCGAATGTCCTGAAATCAGATCTTGTAATCAAAAAAGGTTCTATTTACTGCCTTTATTTTAGGAAGAAAATAAACTCAAAAGTCTGGTGTGTGCTGGCGGATATCATCAATTATCATGCTGGATCTAAAGAAAGTGTTTGTACTGGGAACATTAGGATTCATCGTAGTTTGTCTAGCACTTTTCTATTTTCTCACATCCTCCATCAATTCAAGAACGTTAATGGAAAACCAAAACAAAGTAATTTAAATTGAATAATTTCATATTAACCATATTAAGATTAATGGATGAGTGTCGTGTTATGTATTTCGTTTTTCGTTCAGGTGGAGTATTTTCAACTGGAATCAAAGCTCAAGACTTTAGAGGAAGCTGTGAAAACGCACAGAAAATCCCTGGATGATATCAACAGAATTATAGCCGTTGAGAAGGGGGGACTTTCGGCGATTATTAGCGAAGTGAATAATAATAAGACACCAGTAATAGTAGCGCAGATTCCGAAGCTCCCGGAGGCCGAGGCAGAGGAATGTTCAGCTGCAGTTGGTCTCGGATTACAAGCCAAGTCTGATGTGAACGTTAGTCTTTGTTTCGCAGTGAAAGTAGAATAGAAATTCATAATCTCTTGATTTAGATGCTCGATGTCTACGAATTACTTAAGTTCGATAATCCAGATGGCGGAGCATGGAAACAGGGGTGGAATATTCAAGTGGATTTGAATCGATTTACTCCTGAAAATAAGCTCAAAGTGTTCATTGTTCCTCACTCTCATAATGATCCAGGTAATTTTCAGAATTTGATTGGACATAATTTTGAGCCACCCGTCCCTGAGTATTAGACTTTACTTTCTCCAGGTTGGCTCAAGACTTTTGAGAGGTATTTTGAGGATCAAACGAAGCACATCCTGGACTCCATGTTGACAGAATTACGCCAATACCCTGAGCTAAAGTTCATCTGGGCAGAGATCTCCTACTTCAATCTCTGGTGGGAGAATCTGGATAGTTCTGAAAAGGAAGATATAAAAACGTAAAGAAATATCTTCATAATTAATAGAGCGATTACTTTATTCCAAGTTTGATGACCTTTCCTTTCACGTTCAGGTTTGTGAAGAATGGGAGACTGGAGTTTGTGACTGGAGGTTGGGTCATGCCTGACGAAGCCAATTCTCATTACTTTTCCATCCTAAGCCAATTGATTGAGGGTCATCAGTGGCTTTTTCATCATTTGGACTATGTGCCCAAGTAATTGATTAGTATTCCCTTCCCATCCATGATGAGTTTCCAGCGTCACGTCTGCTGCAGCTTCCGGAAAGAGAATGAGAAACTAAACTTTGTTTTTATTTTGTTGTAGGAATGGGTGGTCAATTGATCCATTTGGAATGTCGCCAACCAATGCCTACTTAATCAAAAGGGCTGGGCTAAAGAATATGCTCATTCAGCGTACCCATTACTCTGTCAAGAAAGAATTGGCCAGGACCAAGGGATTAGAATTCAAATGGAGGCAAATTTGGGGTAATATCTCCTCAAGTTTTTTGGATAAGGTTTGAGACTCCCATTATGTTCTCACAGATAATGATGGATCTTCCGATATCCTTTGCCACATGATGCCATTTTACAGCTATGATATTCCACATACCGTAAGCTAGCCTTAAACTTACATCTTGTTCGTCTTCCTCTTCCTGTATAAGTTTTACAAACGCACTTTATAACCATTACAGTGTGGTCCAGAGCCAAAAGTTTGCTGTCAATATGATTTCAAGAGAATGGCCAGTATTTCACACATGTCATGCCCATGGGGAATCCAACCTCGTCCCATTCCTCCGTTTGACCCTAAAACCACTTCAGGGAGGACGAAAACTCTGGAAAGGTGGGCCAGCTTGCTTGTTCGTATCGTATTAACGGCACTGAATTTCTTCCTAATCATTTTCTCATTTTCCTTCCTTCAGAGCGATGCCACTACTTGAACAATACCGGAAGAAAGCAATGCTGTATCAAACCAACGTACTTTTAATTCCCCTTGGGGATGACTTTCGATGGGAGGACTTACAGGAATGGGAAGCACAGCGAAGCAGCTACAATCACATTATGACTGCAATTAATGCCGAAACAGAACTGAACGCTGAGGTTAGTACAGATTCCTTGCGTGGATCCTTAGCAGGGCTGGTCGGATTAACTTTCTCTGAATCTTGCAGATCAAATTCGGTACTCTGGAGGATTATTTTGCCGCATTGAGCAAAGAAATTGAATCTGAAAGATTTTCACCCAAAGCTCTCTCTGGTGACTTTTTTACCTACGCTGATCGAGATGACCATTATTGGAGTGGTTATTTCACATCTCGACCTTTTCACAAGGCAATGGATCGAGAACTTCTGGGGCATCTAAGGTGATTAGTTTAAACCTGAAATTGCAATACCAGACTCAATTTAACTTACCTCATTTTTGCCATCAGGGCGGCTCACCTGGCGTATACTTTGATGTCCGCCGAACTCTATGGAAGAGTAGACAAGGAAAACATCTTGAAACTCCCATTCATTAGAGATCTTTTAGGACATTTGATCCAGAGTCGACGAATGCTTAGTCTGTTCCAGCATCATGATGGGATTACTGGAACTTCCAAAGACCATGTCATGGTTGACTATGGGAAAAAGTAAGTTGTAAAAATGTGGATTTCTTTGTAATTCATAGTTCCAACATAATTTGAACACATCTGCTCCTCCAGGCTCCTTTCGTCCCTGGCGTCTTGCAACCATGTCATGCAGCAGTCATTCCAGATCTTGACACATTTGAACGACAAGAGTTTCGATGTACAACAAGTGACGTCCGACGCTGTATTTTTTGACGCCGCTTCTACGAGGGACACGCAAGATAAGCTGCCAGAGCAAACTCTTATAATCCTCGATGAGCAAATGAATAAGCGATTGGTAGTTGTGTTCAATTCGGTTGCAAGGAAGCGATCACAGCTCATCCGACTCCATGTGTCAACGTACAACGTCAAGGTAAGAATTTACTTAATAGTTTATAAAGGTTAAATTAGACTTGCAGTTACGTTAGCAGTGCTTCCATTTTTTGCTCTAAGGTGTATAACAGAATGGGAGAACTGGTAGAATCAGACGTACTTCCAGTATTTGAGGATAAGACTACTGTGAGGCGAAATATCTTCGAACTAAATTTTGTGGCAGAACTTGGCTCGCTTGGTGTTGTAAACTATTTGCTCAAGTTTGAGAAGAACGAGTAAGGAGAAATTGTATTAGCGAATTGGTTTGGATGAGATTAATGCTAATTTTGATTTATATTTCTTTGTTTTCCAGTAAGAGCTCCCGACCGGAAATAATGGTGTTGAACCCTAGCTCTGACATTTTGGTGCATGACAAGTTCCCTATAAAGATTCTCCGTGAAGATCATGAAATTGGGATCTCAAACGAGCACCTGACACTGAATTTTGACAAGACTGGCTTTGTGAAGTCTGTCACCTCAGATGGGACCACGCATCCGTTTCGCATTTCAATGAACCAGTAAGATCTCCTGCAAAAACTGAGTTTTCACTGGTTAGATCAGAAGAATTCCTGTTTGAATTTATTACATTTTTCTTTCCTTCCAGCTACGGAGCGAGAAGGACAAAGGAGACCTCTGGGCTTTACCTCTTCCTCCCCGACGGTCCAGCAAGGAAAGTTGATTCCGGAAAACCATTTGTTCGGATAGTTAAAGGCAAGTTCCAAGAATCTGTAGAAGTGTGGCTACCCCAAGTGAAGCATCGCATCACTCTCTACAATCATCCAGGCAAGATCTAACATTACCAAAATTCTGGAGTTTCCAGGATTTTTAAACAACCTTGTTTTTAATTTCCAGGGTATGAGAAGCACGCTGTTGAGATCAAGAATGTGGTGGACATCCGAAGTGAAAATAACTATGAGTTAATGATGAAACTAGAGACCAATGTCGCTTCTGGAAATCTGTTCTATACAGATTTGAATGGGTTTCAGGTAAAATCAACATTTATTTCCAAGTTCCTCCAGGAGATACTGAATGGTTATTTTGATTTCATCTTCCAGATGATCCAGAGAAAGCGATTTGAGAAAATCCCACTTCAAGGGAACTACTACCCATTGCCCACGGCAGGTTACATTGAAGATCCAAGCATGAGACTGACGGTTCTCAGTGGGCAACCACTGGGTGCCTCCAGTTTAGCATCTGGAGAATTTGAGGTTACTTTCAACAATGGAAATTAGGAATTAGGAAATGACGACGATTTTTGGTGGGTTGTTCCCAGATCATAATGGACAGGAGGTTGATGCAAGATGACAACCGAGGGGCGGGTCAAGGGGACACTGACAATTTGGAGACTGAAAGTGTGTTCCGGTTACTATTTGAAACTCCTTCATGTCAGGTAAGCTATGTTTGACCCTTAAGGATCCTGCTAACTTTCATTGCAACCCTGTTATCCAAAGTGCTTAAATAATTCAGGTTTTTTTTTTGTTTTTGTAGGACAAGAACAAAGAAATGTCTCCGCCAATGCTAAGCCTCCAATCCCAAATTATACTTGAAGACTTACTACATCCGTTCCAAACATTTATAGGACAGGCGGAAACTACTGACCAAATCCTTTCCGTAATTAGTGACTTTAGTGTAGCCGGCTCCCGTTCCCTACCGTGTGATATCCAACTGATTGACTCATCTCCGCTTCCATCTTATGAAGACGCTTGGGATGATCATAGTTTCTTCGCAAATCCTTCCACTGCACTTCTTATCCGGAGGTTAGGTTATGATGGACAATTTTTGGGAGGTCTGCCCTTGCCTGCGTGTACTACCGAAGGAGGATCTTTTGGTGAAGTAAGTTTGATTTCTTAATTAAAATTTTAAGCTCCCACCTGGTAGTGCCCTAACATTGTCCCCTCTTACTTCCTAGTTCAAGGCCAAGGATTTATATGGCGAGCTCATTGAATCCGAAATTGAGCAGGGAATGCTAACCTTTGTCCATGAGGATGCAATCCGGAAATTGCCTGCTGATGCGCCTGTACTCATGAAACCAATGGAGATCTATGGATTCCTTGCCAAGTTCGTCAAAGCTTCGGAACGGAGTGGATAACCATGGCTGGATTCCAAAAAGGACCACACAGTGATTCCAAGGAAAGAGGCTACAAACCACGTCCATGTTTCAGAAATCAGTTGAATGAATTCATATCCTCCGGCTTGCCTAATTAAGGTAAATAATTGTGCAATTTAATTTTTAATATCCCCTGACTTGTGATAAATTATCGCCAAGCTCAACTGGAGTTAGTCACTTCACTACCTAATTGTTTACTTGTGTGCAAAATTCTGATTTTTTTGTAATGATTAATGGGAATATAGGAACTATTTCCCAAGTTAACGCGTTTTAAATCCGCTATCTCATCCATGACCTTTTGTAAATTGTCAAACTGAATGTTAGAAGGAGGATCCGATGAGACGCACATATTTATTACACAAATTTACCAACCAAGTTAAATTACAAGTCAGCAGTACTAAATCACAAATCCTTTTAACCTTAATCGCAGTTGTCAAAAAAGAATAAAATATTTTCTGACAATTGATTATTAATTACATTCATACACTTTTGATAGCCCGGTAGGTTATATACTTACTACGTGCGTGGATTATATTTTGTGAAGACAAATACATTTCCGACTACCCATGCACACTACTAAAACAATTTCGCATTAATGTATCGCTTACGAAAGATCGCTTACGCTTACAGAAAGACATTTCCAAGGTCTGGAAGATTCAAAGACTGATGAGAATGGGCACACGGCACAGTGAAACTAATTTCAAGAAACACCAAAGGAAGAAAAGAGGAACAAGAACTTCAGGTACTCGATCCCTATGCATTCGCACCTTCCTGACACTGAGCAGCGCTTAACACTCTTACCATGAAAGCTAACATAAAAATATTCTAAGGAAGCCAAACGTAATGATGGTGGTGGTAAAGTGGCGATTGTGCAATATGGTTTAGTTTGGAATAATCGTCGTTGATAGGCTAGAAATGGCTAAAGTAATTATGTTGGTCTGATACCCCGAAACTGCTCCCGAATTTTACTCCGTTCGGCTTGCCAGTTGTTGACCTTTGACTCCTTCGCCTTCCCTTCTCCAGTACGGCGGTGAGCCTCTCTGTTCTTGGCTCTCAAATTCGACCAATCAGGATAGAACTCTTGCTTCTCTTTCTTCGACTTCACTTCGCTGGAACGCCCCTGCTTCGCTTCTGTGGATCCATGCTTCTGGAACTCTTTGGCGTCGCGCTTCTTCCGCTTCTCAAACTCTTCCTTGCCGTGCTTCTGCTTCTGGAACGCTTCACGATTATCTTTTTTCTGCCTCTGGAATGCTTCGTGTTTCTGTTTCTTTTCTTTCTGCAGCTCCTCTCGAAGTTCCTTCTTCTGCTTCTGGAATTCTTCCTGATTTTGCGTCTTTTCCGTCTGGAACTCTTCTCGACTGTGTTTACGCACCTTTTTTGAGTTCATCTCAAGCTCCATATCGTCCATGTCAACTGCAAATTCCCGTTTAAGTTTTTTGGCATGACTTCCATCCTTCTTTTCCTTCTGCCTTGTTGAATGTTCTGCCTGACTTTCCTTGACGTTAGGTTTAGCCGGGGAAATGATGAAACCTTCTGAAATCTCATCTGGAAGTTCCGCAATCAATTCTTCTGGAGGACCATCAGTAGGGATCGTTGGATTTTGTGCTTGAACTGTCGGGGGCTGTGATTCTTCCTGAAGATCGGGCAGCTTCTCCTCCTCCCCATCCACTGGAAATACTCGACTCTCCTCCAGCAAAATCTCTTCCTCCTCGACAATGTTATCCAAATCGAAATCTTCATCTTGCATCGCTTCCAGCACCACCCCTGCGATCTCATCAAGTACTTCTTCCTTCTTGTCACGCCACGTTTTTCCTTCGCCTCCGGCGGCCGCCCCTCCATTGTTTTCCATCTTTTTAATCTTCTTTGTCTGTATCAATTCAGAGAGGAGTTTCAAGAACTTGGTTTTCTTTGAGGGTGGTTCTCTCGGTCGAAGTTCATCTTTCATCATTACGATCCCTCCGAGTTGACGCGTCGTATTTTCAAATCTGTCAATCTTCCGGGAAAGTTCGTCAAGTTTTCGCAGAACCTTTGCTAATTCTTCTGCATGCTGCGAATACTTGGGGTCGACCATTGGCCTGGAACTCTTGATCAACTCTGGAACCTCTTTTGGTGGTGGAATGTGAACCCCTGCGCTTGGAATGACTTGAACTGGAGAAGGAACAGTGGGAAACGGAGTTGAACTTATTGCTTGTATCATCTCCTCAGTAGGAACGGATGGTGGGGATACTACTGGTAGTTTTGGAAGGGACGCTGGAACTTCTGGAGCCTTGTGCTCTGACTCACATTCGTTGTAGGCAACCAGATTCCCAAGTCCCAGTCCCATAGCCAAAACGACGGAAAGGAGAACACCAAATGTTAATTTCTGATTTACCAACCGATTTTCTTCGAACTTATATCTCTTGCTTCCCTTGGCCCAAATTGGCTGAAAAAAATGACAAGCAAAACATTAACTCTGCCTTTCTGCACGTACGGTTCACCATCAATCGCAAAGTTTATCCTTACCCCATCATCGAGCACTGCTGCATTAGATGACAAATCACCAGTTGGCTCGGTCGTTGCTGAAGTGGCTGACAAGGTACTGCTCATCATTGGACTCTCTTCGCGCTTCCTCTTCATGCCTTGTCTTCCTATTTTCAGATCCTTCTCATATTCCAGCACCAAATCATCCTTATTATTCACCTCCGTCTCTAACGCTCCACGAGAGTCTTCCATGATTGTTTGTTCATCCGACGTTGCTGATGAAGTAGACTCCTCCTTGAGTTCATTTTCACCACCGTCATCATCTAGTTGCGAGTGGATGCTCTGGAGCAGTGCAGCGTCAATCCCTGCTGATGGTTCGTCATCTTCCAAATCGCTCCAATTGAGAGCTTCAATGCTCGAAGCCTCATCTGCAGTTGAGGAATTTGCACTACTGGTATTCTGCTGCTTCTCATCAGTAGTTGTAACAACTTCGGGCACCTTCCCAGTTACATCTGGCTGTTTAACCTCTTCCATCTTCTCCGAGTCTCCACGATCAGAGTGGGCCTGCTTTAGTTTCCTGCCTGTATAAGGTAAGAAATGCGCAGTAATTTAGTAATAAATTGGGTTATAAAATTGTTATTGTTATGATCAGCTGATGGTTATAACTTACTCGTGTTCGTGTAGGAAAACGTAAGTGTAGTCCAAGGACAGGGATGAGAGTGTGAAAATGAAAGTGTTAGGTGATAAGAAGGGGATTAACTGAATTTAATGTAGGACTAACCTAACTGGGTCTTATCTGGAATGGAATAATGAAATGTTTGTTGTTTATCCTTGAGCCTCAACCTCTGATTGGGAGTTGAGGAACAGAGAACTGTGAGTCATGTGCTTCGTTCTGCTTTTGTGCTCCCAGTTTATTGATGGGATGACGTAAATTCGGATCTTCACTTTCTCATGGTTAGGTGTTGCTCATGTGGCCAAATTTCATTGGGCAGCGCAGCGTCATCAAAAACTTAGGAAAATCTTCTTATTGACCTCTTTCGTTCATTTAAAGCAATTTAGCATCTTTTGGACGCCATAGGCTATTTTCTGGTAAGCATCCCAAAATTTCTCTTCCATTACTAAAAGTTAGCATCGATAAATCGTGCTTATGTAATCCATTCCTGGATAATTTGATTTTAAAGTCTACAAAGACACGTTTGGACATAACAAGCAGGGAAAGTAAATTCAAATTCTTAGGAGTGAAAGTCGGTGAAAGTGTTTATTGAAAATCAGGAAAGCGTGTAAAGTGCCTTCGGGGTAAATGCTTTTGCTTTCCCAGTTGGAAAATTTACCTAAGGGAAAGTTATGATGGAGATTTATTGCAAATCACTTTTAGCAGACTTTGGGAAACGCTACAGCAATTTTGTTCACCCTTCCTACGGGGAAGGGCTTTGGGGAAATTTTTAATCTATAACTTCCCATTCCTTTTAATTTTATTCCCTTAAATTTTTATTTCATAACTATTAATTTTTAAACATTAATTTTAATTATAAAATTTCGGAAAAGAGATCCTTCCTTATGTTTTTACAATTTAAATACGAGTCATGTAATTTCGGAATCATCATCACTCAAATAAATCTAGCAAAGTGTTCAGGACGCAGACATCTTCCGGCAAAATGATTACCTTTCCTTCTAAGCTTCATTCGAGTTGATGACAAATGTTGTCTCCAACTTGAATAAAATCATGTGAAATGCTTAAAATATAAAAAATCATTCACATTCAGCAACTCTTACAAGCATGGTACGATGCCCATGCCAGCAACTTTGCGAATTCTACGTTTTCAGATTGCCTGCAAAGTTTCTTTGCAATTTTTTTTTTGTTTTCGGTAATGTACATTGAGCTAATGTGAAGGTGCTTTGCATTTAGAGCATGTAATTCCTTCGTAAGCACGTGAACCACAGCTAAAAAGAAATACCCGACACAAATGTTGAAGGGTTTTAAGTTTTTGTTAAGTTTAGAATAATTCAAGTGACTCATATTTATATTGTTTTCTATTCCAGATTCTAAATGTCATCCCATTCCGGAAATATCGAAGAAGATGAGAAACATGGTCCAAGAGTAGGAGTAACCCTGGATTTGGAAGGTGCCTATTTAATCCTGGAACGTCATTTGGGACAAGGTTGCAAATCCCTGCAAGAAGTTAAACGAGGTTTCAACAATCGGACTTACATTGTTACGTCTACCCTGGACGATACTCCGTACGTAATTCGCCTTGCTGGAATTCATTGGACCAAAATAAAAACGGAATGTGAAGTCGCAGCCAGCATCTACTTGAGATTCAAGTGCCCAGAAATCCCGTTGCCAAAAATCCATGGATATTGCAGTGATAGGGAGTTGTCTGGAATTGGACATGAATACATTGTAATGGAGCATTTAGCCGGAGTGCCACTGGACGACGTTTTCTTCAAAATGTCATTTGAGGATCAAAAACAAATCCTGGAGCAACTAGCGAAAAGTGTCGCCGCGATGAAGGCTATCCAGTTTGACAGAATTGGGTCATTCTGCTTCCTGCCGAAAGTGTCAAAGACGTCTGGACTGAACTCAAAAGTTTTCTCAGAAATCCAACTCACTGACATTTCAATCGGGAAAACTGTGGATCAAGAAATCGGGCCATTTAATTCTTATTTGGATTATTTCAGGGAACTTTGCTCGTCGGAAATTGAGGAATTGGAAGAGTGCAAATTTATGGAGCCACAAATGAAGAATTTAGGAAGAATCGAAAATTTCCTGGAAATCATTTCAGAACCTGGACGCTCCCCCTTGTCCTCGACTGTCCTAAACCCGAACTTTGTATTTACGCACGGAGATTTTGAACCCAGGAATATTCTCGTGAGTGGAACTACAGTGACAGGATTACTCGACTTGGAATTCTCGGGGTCATTTCCAGTAGACAATGAGTGGTATGACGGCTTTATGGATTTTGGGGCAAGTACCAAGGAATGGAACGTGTTTGATGAAGAACCTGCTAAGGATGCCCCATCGGATCCAGAAATGATTTTACCAATCCGTGAATATTTTCTGTCAGCGTGTCAAAGATTCGGAGGAAGGATACCCAAGGAATTGCCCGGTCATTTAGAGAGGGCCGAATTGCACTATTTTGCGTGTAATATTTGTCCGTGGTATTTGAGAGACATTCGGGATGACATTCCAGAAGACTGGCGCAGGGAGCGGGAATTGTCATTGAAGAGAGTTGAGACGGTATTGTCAAAATATGGTTGTTAGCTAAGCACAGTCGCACAATCGAACTAGAACATCTGACCTAAGCTTATTCAATTTGTCCAGTTTTGCTGTCTTTTAAAGATTGTCCGGCGTCTGACCAAACTAAACCAAAAGATAATCCTTGGAAACTCAGGAAATGCAGACCATGAAGAATAAATTTAACTCTGTTTTGTATGCATAACTCTGGGACTTCCTCCGAGCTGCTTTTCCAGGGAATCTCCGATCCCCGCTTTGTATCCAGCTTCCTGCAATTTTATGTCCGTAAGCCCAAAGTCCACGAGCCTGCTGGAGAAAGTGGAAAATATTATTGTGTCCCCTCCTTCCTTCCCTTTTACTGCCCGTTTGAGGTTTTTTTTTTTCCCAGAATAAGCGGAGATACTCAATTTTTAGGAATTCCATTCCATTAAACTTTCTCCCAGAAAAACTTTCACCTCGGTTCTCAGTCGAGGTTCTTCCACTTACAGTCTCCTTTCTCGTTCGTCTGGTTCTGAGAGTCTGTGGAGTTTCTTCACTGCTGGACGTGGCCCATTTCTTGGCCCACTTACCTCAAGTCCCCCCGTTCTCAGACACAAAAGAAAATGTCGTATCATATCCATAGTTGGAATTATATGCCACGGCCTGCCATCAGCGTCCAATCCTCCTCATCTTCCGTCTAAATCTCGGATGGAAACCACCGGTTAACTTGAGCCACCACCACCACTTTCCTTTTCATGACGTGAAACGTAATACTTCCGGAACATTTGAGTCCAATTATGCCCACAGAAAAACTGGAGTCCCTTTCCAAATAAAATAGCTTTACCGATTTTGTTGAAAATTAATATTGCTTTCCGGGCTTCAAAGATATCCGTTTACCAATCGTGAGGGTTCGATTACCTTTTGCGAATTATGTTACTTTCTTCTCAAATCCAAATATAATGCTTGGAATTGCGTGCAGAAAAAATGGAAAACCAGGTGCAGGAGCGTAGATCACTGCCAATTCCAGGGCATGATTAAAATCAAGTAGACAAATCTGTTTTTATTTGACACGTCAAAGTATGGAGAGTAAAATGTCTACAGCTGAACCAAATCAACATTATTCCTCGTGCCGCATTCGTATCAGGCATGCAATCTAGACGAATGTGCCCTATTTTTGCGTACTGCGTCCTGTCCTAGTCAATACCGAAAGCGTCTTAGGTCGTCGTTTTGTGCTCAATTTAAATAGCGGCAGGGGATTGGGGGAATTCTCCCTAGCCTGAATGCTAAACCTAATAATTGTGCTACCCTTAACAATAGAAAATGGAATTGAATTTCAGTTGACTAACTTTTCAATTCATCAAAGGAAGGATGAAATCCCTTCTTATGCCACAGCTCTACTTCCTCTCCCCATCGTCATCATCGTGGGATCACTCAAGTGAGGAAGGATCTTCAAGCTCTATCCAGACTGCTCACTTTTTCATGTTCCAGAATATCCCACTGCCTAAGTTGTGGAATAAAAATTCATTCAATCTACCAAGTTTTCTTCTTTTTTTCAGTGAAAGTGAGTCAATGATACAAGAATTTTAAGAGTTTTAAGTTATTAAAGAACTCTGCCGAATAAGAAAATGAAATCCCCAGTTAAAAGAACAAGGGAAAAAGTGGACCAAAGATCCAAAGAGTTTTCTCCGATCCAATTCAATTTACCTATAAAGAAACGGGGAAAGGGCAATAAATTATCGGAAGGATCTATGACCAGTCAGGGGCCGTTGGAGGACAATAACGAACATCTTCACTGATTTCTTCCAGATTTATCTCTCGCCAAAAGTTTTTTTCCCTTCCCATTCTTGTCCAGTTTCTTTTTCAGAGTTCGAAGTTGAAGAAACCACTTTGTCAAAACCCGAATTCATTCCAGCGTGTTTGAAAATTGATAATTTGGGATCGTTTCTTCCTTTATTCCTAAGGTTTCATCTCATTTCCGGTTTTGGGTTTGAAAAGAAGGGAAAGTCTCCGTTAAGCATCCATCGTTCCGCTTGCCTGTCATTTTCATCCATGGGTCTAAAAGCTATTATAAGAAACCCTGAAAGTGGAGGATGTTCTCACGGTAAGTGAGAGGCTGCCTACATTCATTCATTGGATCTGATTTGAAGTGGACAACAATAATTAAGAAAATTCTTATGTTGTTGTATTCCTAGAATTGTGCGCAACAATATGAACGGGAAAAAATCACTGACGAATCTCCTCAATTTGTGCAGCTACAAAATTCTCTTTTTATTCCTCTCCTCAATTTGTGCAGCTATAAAATT
>JAQIWD010000080.1:0-37536 GCA_034694825.1 Anurida granaria
TTTGGGACTTTTTCATAAGATTTTTAGCGTTTTGAAAGAAAGAATAATAAGAAAGAATTTTTCGATTTTTCGTAAGAAAGAATCCGTGGTACTGCTGTCCATTTTTGACTTTTAGTGCACACTTTGGAATTTTCTTACCAAATGCATTTCCAAATTCTCTTACAAAAATTTTCAGTTTCAAGCTTAGAACATGTAAAGTTTTGTTTTTATTTTTGTGGTACAATCCTTATGGGAAATTAACATGGGGTGACAGGAATTCACTGGACAATCTCCAGCGTCATTGTTCAAATCTTTTGATCCTTGTAATTGACTTTTGTTTCTCTCCACAGTACTCGGATGAATTACAATTTTCGCAATTCCAACTCCAATCCCCTATGTTGTTATGTCAAAATTTGCAATTTTTGGACAATTGGAATTGCAAACCCCCAATAACTGTCGACTTCCCTACTTTCCCTTGGCGCCAGCTAATCGTGTTCAAACTTGAATAACTTTTGCCAAAAAAAGAACTTTAGGATTTATTGAACTAATTTAATTGATTCTTGATCTAGGACCTAGGAGGGAAGTGAAGTGATCCTAAATTTTTTAAGGGAAATGACGTTGAGGGTCCTGGAACTTTACTGTGGGATTGGGGGAATGCATTTCGCTTTACAAAGTAAGTATAAACGATAAAATGCGAAGCGATTAGTTTTAGAATTAACTTTGCTTCGCTAACCGTTCCTTAATTTAACATCAAATATCGGTTTCTTATAATTTAAAGGACTTGGTCAACCATACGAAGTTGTTGCGGCAATGGAGATAAATTCCACGGTATTAGAAACATACGCCCACAATTTTCCAGACACTCCAGCCTGTAACCGCAACATTCTAAGCCTATCCTCCCAGGAGCTCAATGTTCTACGCATTGATATGATCGTGTTAAGTCCTCCTTGTCAACCGTTTTGCCGGTAAGGGAGCTTAGCTAAAGTCTACAAGTGATTCGAAAATCGGTGTGAATGACTATCAACTTTCTGCAGGTCAGGGTTGCAGAAAGACACTGAAGATCCCAGAACGGATTCCTTCTGTCACATCCTGAAGCTACTACCGGAAGCCACATTTCAATACATTCTGCTGGAGAATGTAAAAGGATTTGAAACTTCAGAAGCACACGCTCAGCTTCTGGAATGTCTCGGGAAGTGTGGTTTCAGGTGGCAAGAATTCCTCATCACTCCCACTGCCGTTGGAATTCCAAACAGTAGACTCCGGTACTACTTACTTGGGAAACGAGCCGACCTTCCATGGTGCTTTGCCGAATCTGAGGCGATCCTGACAACAATTCCCGGATGGACAGAATCCAGTCAACTTGTTCTCCAGTCCAGTTGTGCCCCTTACGCTCACGTTGTCCAGGAAGAGCATGAAATCTGGAAGGAGAGGAGAAAGCAGCTCCTTCTCCAGTACACTTCGTTACTTCCTTCCACATTCTGTGTTGGAGACATTCTGGAAAGTTGGGATGAGCAACCTTCCTCCAAGTCTTCCGTCTCTCCAGCCATCCTGGAAAAGTACTACGAGGCAATCGACATTGTAAGTCTTCACTCTACAAGCACTTGCTGTTTCACCAAGAGCTATGGGACTTTCGTCAAGGGTACTGGATCCATTCTAGATGAAAATTCCCTCGTTCCTCCAAAGGATGACGGTGCTTCCAGGAATCCAGACCAACGGAAACTTCGGTTCTTCACGCCGAAAGAAGTGAGTCGACTGATGTGCTTCCCAAATTCCTTTAAGTTTCCTCCGAATGTTTCAGTGAAGCAACAGTACAAAGCTCTTGGAAACAGCGTGAACGTATTCGTTGTGTCCATCTTGCTTTCCCTCCTAGTTGGACAAGAGTTGATTGATTAGTTTGTTAATTTAACACTTTTGTTATTTGAATTTGTAACAAAACGAGAGTAAGATTGAGGAATAATTTTATTCAAAATTTCACGAACTCCACACGCCTTATCCGTTTCATTTTAAACGCTTTTTACGGAAGGATACTTTTTTCAGTATTTTGTTTTTGGTTATCAGTTCAGCATTTAATAAATTCCGCATGAAATAGGTTCTTAGTATTTAGATAACAGTTAATTAAGTGCTATAGATGCAGGCTAGACCCCTAGATTAACTGAACCATTTCTTAGCATTTCCAAACTGTACAAGCTTCTTTTGTAGTAGTAATTCTTAATGAGAACGACTTAACCCAAGTAACAATTGTATGAGGCTTAACTACTCCTAATTAATTTGTAGACGCGTTCCATCTTTTGTTTCACTTACTCCTAAATAACAACGGGAATTATTCAAGAATTTAACACTTGACTCCTCTCCTCCTTAAATCTCAATTTATATGGTTTGTCCCAAATCCCATTCAAACGGACTTCCTTTCTCCATTTTTAGTAGCCAATTGTTAGTTGGGAATTGGAATTGGGAATCAAAAGCAAGCGCTCGACGAGTTAAAAAAAAATAAAATTTTGCTCCTTTCCTTTTCTAACTTTATTTACGTGCAATAATTTTATAGAAATCACCGTTTTTATGAAAAGTTTAGCTAAAATTTGAAAAGAAATGAGACGAGGGATCAACTTTTATAGTAAAAGAGGACGAATCGGAAAGGGGACTTTTGAAATTTCTAAAAAAGAGGTTAAATTACAATTAATTTGAAATAGACCTGAATTATTATAAATTTGAAACAATTAGAGGCGGAGATCAGAAATGTATCCGAAAATAATTGTACATGTACGAACATGTTCTCCCAACTCCCACATGCATCCAACTCTTGACAAAGGAAAATTGAGCAATTAGGTTGGTTGGTTGTTTTGTTACTTTCCTCTACCAAACTAAACCAAAAATTTCGGAAATCCTATCTATACCTACTTTAATTAAATTAGTTCAGTGGGATTCTTTTCGCTTAGGGAAATTATACAAGAGACGACTTTACCTTGTCCCAAATAAGGGTAAATCTTTTACGTACGCACCAGTAAAGAGTAACTCCAGAGAAAGTCCCCCTCCCTCTGGAGTCCCCTTGCCTTCTTATTCCTAACCTCCCCTTTTCTCCAGGTGAAATTTGCCAAGTGCATAAATATTCTCATAAGCCAAAGTGCCTACTTTACTAACTTGCAATCTTAACATAAGGTTTCTCTTGAGATATCACATGAAAACGTTTCTGAGACATTAGAACAAAGTAGTCAATTCCTTAAACCAAACCAATTCTCTCTAATACTTTTATCCATAAAATCCAACAACATTCCTCCTTATCATTGTAACTGCACCCTAACCTGTATTTTAACATGATGGAAATATCATTTTACCATTTGGTAAATTAATGGCAACTCATTTTGTGTTTTGTTTGAAATATCCTGAAATGATCGTAGTCACCCCTTCTCTGGAATTCCTGGATAATTCCATTTCCTGGATAAGTGGACTACAAAGTCACTAGACGGTAGCAATGACAATTAAAAGATGGGCGATATCCGTAACCCCATGGAGGAGGTCCGGTGCAATTCGAGCCAAATTATCATTTGCAAAGTCACAGGCTGGGAAGATGTGAATGACGAAAGAGGGCTGGAAGTAACCAAAATGTCAATTAGGAACATGAGCATGATGAATAGTTTTTGTGGGATCCTTATGTCATTACCGTATCCCCAGATGATTGATGCACATTCACGATTCCAGCAGCTTGTTTGAGTTGGAGGTAGGTAATGAAACCATTCCGCAAATTGTTGCTATGCTGGAGAACATCCAGGTGATCTCGACCAGTGGGTAATGCCAGCAGCATGCAATGCTCCTGTTCCGTCTGTTTACAAAAGAAACAATTAGGCCCCTCTCCTAAACTCACACGGTAAAAACGACATGAGAATTCCGCGTACCTGTAATTTACGAGCGACTCCATCCAGTTGAACCGTCTCCAGGCGCATCCTTTGTGAAATCCTCAGCGGCATTGTCGTCCCATCCGGATTCGCAGGTAAAGATTCCGTCGCCACGTTCATGTTGCCCGAGACAAAGTGGAACTGACAGGCGGCACTATCGTTCTTGAGACCAAGTAGGCCTTGCCAGACGATGGGATACCGCTGGGAACAAACCGTCGCAAACTATTAACATTTTATAAAAAATAAACAAAATAAATTAAAACCAAGTACAATTTCAAAGTAAAAATGAATTGAAAGTAGCTGGGATTCGTTTTCGTCTAATTACCTGTAACAGGGCGAGAAGGGAATCTCCATGCGGTGGTATTTGTCCAGGATGTGTTGATATTTGTCCAGGATGTGGCGGCGTCTGGCCGTGGATTATCCGTTGACGGTCAATGGACGATGGTCCTTCAGGGATTGGGAGGACTTGGTGCTGAGGGTATCGAGCCATCCCATGGGCAGGTGGTGGAGTTTCTCCAGCTCTCCGCGCGGGTACTGGAGCCACAACAAATGGTGAACCCTCCCTCCCCACCGCCACTCCCTCACGGTCTCTAGGTTCATACAAGATTGGGTAACCCGGAGATCTCGCATACATTCGTTCTTGGTCAAACTCAAGCGGATGCGTAAAAGTTTGTCTTTGGGTTTGATGGGCAGAAGGGATTGGGCTGTGATGGGGTTGAGCCAATCCGCCGCCATTGTAGATGGGATGCCTGGGTCCTCCGTACATTGGGACCAAATGCGGACTCTCTGCGGATCCTCGGTCACCCAAGTGTGGGGATGAAAGGTGTTGGGGCACAACCAAGTGAGTAGTTGGTCTCTCCGGTTTCGGAAGATCCGATGGCTTTAATGAATCCACAGAACCTGGTCTCCCACCATACGAATGTTGTCCAGGAGGGAGGTTGTACGGGAGGTATGGATTCCCTTGATGTGACGGCAACCCACTGAGGAATTGAGCCTCCAGTCCTCCTGGAACCCTTCCAATGACTCGCACCTCACCCTGCAACAGTAATGAATTTGCGTAAGAACAGAGTTTGACGGCAATCGATAGACGACATCCATGCAAGTACAAATACGGGAAGCGATTCGCATGCGAGCGACATACAGTTACAGAGGAACGACAAGGAATGGGGGAATACCTGACGATTGTGATGGTGATGTGATGGTGGTGAGGGGGAAGAAAGAGCGTTAGAATTAAGTGAACTTGCCAAGTTCTTAGCAACGGGATTATTATTGTTATTGGTACGAGAGTGCGCATGTGCAGAAGATGGTGTGGCCAGGTCCAGTGGTGCAGGTGAAGTGGAATCATCCTGTGTCCATCCGTTCAATTAGTTTTTACAACATTCATCCCAGAAGCACCAATTCCCTCATATAAGTAAACTAAAATTAAGTCTTACCATTCCCGAGTCAAACGGAACGTGATGGATTCGGTCTCGGTGTTGGCTCGGTTGTTGTTCGATGTGTCCCGGAGGAACTCGCCCAGCTTTAGGACTGCAAGCGGCTGCGCCTTGCACAACATTCCCGCTGATTTCAATCCTTGGTGGCCCTTGAGGACTGTACCCTTCCTACAACCCAAAAAATAGACACGGTTAGTGAACATGTGCTAACCTGCCTGGATAACTGGAAGGAGGAATATGAAACTAACGTGAGTTCTAGCTGGAATGTGATGTGGTGGTCCAGTCATGCGCATCCCGGAACTGATCCCAATTGGTCCATTACTCGTCGTCGTTAGGATGACCGTAGAAGGTGGTTGCGTCAGGCTTGGTTTTCGGTTCTGGTGCTCCTCATTCCTCCCGTCCACTTTCGTGATGGTGGTTGCAATGGGGACTTGAGGAATCCGAACCAGTTGTGCCTGGATCTGAGCTGGGGATGGGACATGCTGACCCGGGTGTAGTTGGTGCCGGACGGGGCGAACCACCTGGACTTGATCCTGCGGAGGTCGAATTAGGGCATATCCCGCCTGCGATGTAATGGGATACATTCCATGGAGCCTTCCAGGCATGCTCGTAGGAGGACTCTGGACTGTTCCTGGAGCTCTCAGGGTCCCATAATTGAATGATGGGCTGGAAACGGGCGGGGAGGCTCGTGAATGTTGTCCGAAACTTTCCTTCCTTCCCTGCGCATGCGGCCCTGGTGGAGTAAGGGCAGTGGATGGACTCTGCTGTTTCCGGTGACCGTCGACCACTTGCTGCTGCTGGAGAATGTGCTGTTGTTGTTGCTGGGCCAGAATGGCCGGTAGCCCCTCATTCTTCTGAATTTGAATCTGGTATGGTTGTTGTTCCGGAGCGATTCTCTCCATGGATCCTGCCCGTTCCAGTTCCGCTTTGGGTCCAACGCGTGACTGGAGTGGAGCTGGAGGGCCATGGTGGTGGTGGGGTTTAACGAGTTCTTGGCCCGAGACAAAGACGTATTGCCCCTCCTCTGCCTGTCCAGCCATTTGCGTAAGGAGTCCAGTCTGGGGGTCGATGAGGAAAGACTCTGGATGCGGTGGACCATGCGGGTCTGTCCTCGTCTCAATCATGGAATGAGGGTGCGGCTTTTGTTGTTGTTGGTTTTGCATTTCAAAGTCAACCAACACTGGCTGAGGATGTGGGGCCATTGACATGCGCCGCGTGGGTGAAGGTTGTCGCCCTTTCCCCGCAGGTACTCCATCCGGATCCTTACCAGCCTTTCCCTTCCCTCTCCGTGGAGTAGGGTGGTGTTGTTGAGGAAGCGCATGAGGTTCTGGAATCGCTGGAGCATCAGCCAATTGGAAGTTCCGAATCACATCCTCGATGGTGTCATCAATGGAATTTCTTGGATGCGGAGTACCGCTTGGTGGTGTCCGATTGGGTGTTGTCATCATCGGGTATAGTGGAAGTGTTGGCACAATTTGGATGGGGATTGGCGTAGTTCTCGGTGGACTTTCCCTCTCGAGCGGTTTCTGGAGGGGACGAACGGAAACAAAGGATTGGATTTGGGCGGATTCCCCAACTCCAGCAGCCCCAGCCTGGACGTCTATGCAGATCGGTTTGAGTTGCTGCGTGGGAATGTTGTGCGCATGCGGAAGTGTCACTGGAGGAAGCTGTCTCAACTTTGGTGAGAATTGTTGCGGGATTGGTGGTGGTGGAGGGACGAGTGGAAGTCTCTCAATTGCCAATTCCAGCAATCCAGAAGATGCTGGCGACTTCGTCCTGGGTGGCGTCGCAGCTTTTGGTGCTTCCAACTTAGGATGCAGTGCGGTGTGGGCTCCAGGTGAGATGGCCGATGGAGTTGGTACCGGTGGGACTGGACTTGCACCCTCATCATCCGAATCATGGAAGTCGTAAACATCCGCAAAAGTCCCAGATTCGTTTGAACTTCGTCGACTTCCTTTCCCCTTTTCCAGCAGTGATTGCTCAGCTGCAGACTTTACAACCTCCTCATCCAACTTCTTGCCTTCTGCCACAGCTTGTTTAGCCATTTCCAGAACTTGTTGCAATTGAATCGACGCTTCCTCGCACGTCAGTTTCTTTTTCCTCGGTGGTGACGCGCAACTGTCATCCATCAATGGGACTCCAATTTTCGTTGACATTTCAGAATCTTCAACCTCTTCTACCTTTGGTGACTTCAAGGGTCCGCTGAACCAACTGGAGCTGGTAAGCAGTAGCTCCTTTTCGCCTTCCCCGCCAGATTGAGCATCCCCGAACGAAGGGGCAGGTGAGGTTGTCCCTTCAATGATTCTGATGGTGGGTGGAGAGGCAGGTCGCTTGTCAATCGTCTCATCCACTTCCACCTCATCGTCATTCCCCAAATTCTTGAGCAGCGCTGCAACAGCGTCTTCCGTCTCTTCCTGTGAAATTGACGCTTCATCCTTCAATTCATCCTTGATGAGATAGTCCGAATCCAAGTCCCTCTGCGGCTGCAATTGGCCCAACCCCCCGATGCAGCCTAGGGCTCCGACAGGAGTTCTAGGCGGGCTTTTCCGTTCCATCAGGATACTCTCAATGGCCTTGTCTTGCTCCACGAGGCTGTTCCGCTTCTTCTCTTCTTCCTCCAGCAGCTTCACAGCAGCCACGGCCGCTTCATCAATGACCAGTGCCGGTGGATCATGGAGACGGAGGGTGGATTCTAGGGGTTCCAGTCGCTTCGGCAGACTATCCTCCTCATCCTCATTTCCGCCCGAGGCACTTATGATGGCCTCACTAATGTCAATCTTCAATTTATCATCGTCATCCTCATCAGACGAGAACATGGACTTTCCATTCTTCTCCTCCAGTCCATAATCCTCTGGATCTTCCCGGATCCTGGACGTTTCCAGCTTCTGTTGAATGCTGAGAAAGTTTGACAGCTCCACTGACTGATTCCCTGGAAACATGGTGGTAAGTTTTGGAGGGGAGGTGGAAAGTTCTGGCGCTGGAGCCTCATCCTTGGTAGGTGGTGATGACAGGGGCGTACTGAACAGAGAATCAATGTCCACTGGATGGTGCTCATTCTTGTGACCCCCAGAATCACGCCCTTCGACCCGTTTCGACTTTTTGTGATGTTTCTTCTTCCGCTTCTCCGGACTCCCGTGCGGTTTCTCGTTGGGTGACTGGAGAACTGGAGGTACTGCACATGTCACCTCAGTCCCCTTTCCACTTTCAACACCAGAAACTTTTCTTTGTTTGTTACTCCGGCTCTTGGTAGACTTGGATTTTTTAGATGCCAGAATGGGCGTCTCTACGAGTATTGACTTTGCCTTCGCCGGAGGTACTGGAGACTCTTCCGTGCTGATGAGGTTGTGGTTGTTCACTTTCCTGGGTTGTTCATCCGCCTCCGAGCCAGAATTACTCATTGGACCGAATAGTAAATCTTGCATTGTTGGTTGGTTCCTTTTACACCCCTCACCCCCACCGGATGAAGTGACATTTTTACTCTCTTCACTACTCAGTCGCTCTCTCTTGCGCTGTTTGCTACTCTTACTTCCACCGTCTGAACTCACATGAACATGTTTCTTTTTCTTACTCTCCTTGGCCCCCTTGCTACCCTTCCCACCATTCACCTCCTTTTCTTTCTTCTGCAAAGTGATGGAAGGGCTCTTCTCATCCCCTCCAGAGGAATCCGAAGTCTCAAAGATGTGACGCATTGACTTGGCCTTGCTTGATTTACCCTTTTTAGTTTTAGTTGAAAAGGGCAGAGTGGGTTTCTGCTGGCGGTCCTTGAAACTCTGGAGACTGTTATCAGACTCTGTGTAAATGTCAGTGAGAGACTTCCGCTGGTCCTTTGAGAATGATGAGGGCTTCTTTTTAGAAAGGGACTTGGCACGGGGGAGACCTGACTCTGACAATGACTCCTCATCATCAGAGGATTTATTTGTATCGATCCGATTCCGAACTGCGAGTGCAGCCAACTTGTGTTTCGAACTCAATTTTCTCTTCTTCATGGATGGGCCGGAGTCTTCGTCAGAGTGGCTCAAGAAAAAGGCCGAACTTCGCAACGGTGAGGACTTGCTACTCTTTTTCGAACGTTTCAAACTGTTCTTTTCACTCTTCAAACTTCCGTCCCGGGATGACTTGCTTTTGGGTTTGGAAGGCTCTGGGGACTTTAATTGTTTTAGGAGACTGTCCCCCTCATCCTCATCGCTAGAAGAACAGAGTCCCGTGATTATACTCAGGGATCCCCGTGGAGTTAGTGGACTCTGATTGGCTCTCCGACCATCGTGGGAAGAATCTCGGCTACCCTCATCATCTGTCGTGTTCAGGAACGACTGTCGCTCATCTATAGAAGTGGACCTCTTCTTTTCCTCTCTTTTGGCTCTGCACAGAAAAGATCCGGTAATTAAACATCAACTTTCTACAAAGAACCAAAAAACGACAAAATTTTGTTAAACTGTTAAGTTCTTACCTCGATTTCTTCAACATTTGGAAACAATCCTGAATCTTATCGTGTTTCTTCTGGACCTCCTCTTCTTGCTTTTTGGATGCGACGTTTTTACAGGCTCGGTTTGACCTTGCCTTGACCTTGTCATACATTGAAACATACTCATCCACCACCACATCAAAAATGGAGTGGTGCTTCCTCTCGTCATCTGCGGACAAAAAAATAGGTTCAGAATTTGGATAAGGGATGCAAAAGCATTGAAAAATCGTACCAGTGGAACTATCCGTGGTATCAATGAGACGAGATCTTCGTTTTTTCTTCTCCTTGCTCTTACTCCGCCCGCTACTACTTCCAGCCTTGTGAGAGTCACAGGGAGCCGATGAGCTTTCACCTCCAGACTTCTGTCGATCCCTCCTTGGTTTCCCACTGTTGCTATTCACTGAATCCCGTTTCTCGGTTCTAACAGAAGTCTTGGGCTTGTCATGCATGTAATTCTGAGCGACCTCTCCAGCGCTGTCCTCATCCGAGTCGAACTGTGCCTTCGCTTTCTCCTTTTCCCTCTCTCGGCTCTTAATTTTTGAAGATGTTGACAATGGAAGTTTTCCCTCCTTCTCGCTCTTTCGATGACGAGAGGAAGGAGTTCCATGGCTGGATGATGATGAGTGTTTGTTTTGGGAAGAAGAAGAAGAAGGGATCCCAGTCTTACTGTTTTCTCTTTCCTTTCCTCCTCCAGACGGACTCACTTTCTCTCCCTTTTGTTGTTTTTCTTTACTGTGGGAATGGAGGGAGGAAGACGAGCCTGTCTTCTCAGGCTTGGCATGGTGGCTATGATTTCTAGAACTGCTTGAAGATGTTGATTTGGATCTGTGATGACTCTCCTTCCCAGCCTCACTCTTCGTCTTCTTGAAAATCGGGGGAAGAGGACTCGACGACGTCTCTCCTTTGTTCTCACTTGATTTCGTAGAGGAAGAAGAAGAGTGGAGCTTCTCCTTTTGAATTTCCTTTTTGTAATTGGATACACTGGAATCCCATGATGGACGTTCCAAGGACCCACTCGAGCTCACGCTTTTCGCTCGACTATTCTCCAGCGGCTGTTGGGATGATTCTCTCACTTTCTCCTTGTCCTTCTCCTCCCCTTTCTCCTTCTCCAGTTTCACCTTCTTGTGCTCTGGAAAAATGCAAGGAAAGAAGCATGAAATGGAGAAATTAATGAATGAAATGAAGTAATTGCAATAAACGCACCTGGTTGGCTCTCCGATGGGGTGCTATGATGTCGCTTCCCCTTGGACTCTTTCTTTGCCTCATGAGGATTTGGGGCTGGAGGAAGGCTGCTGGAGGAGGACTTGGGATTTTCATTAGTCGTCGTCGTACTCTTCTCCTTTCCTGGAACTTTCTTTTTCTCTTTGTGATGGTGGATGCCGTGTCGACTATTTTCGTGTTTCAATTTCTCTCCTCCACTCCCGTCTCCACTCTTCTCCTTGGATTTATTTGAGCCCGAGGAATCTGCTTTGACGGTGCTGGAACTGTTGGGTAAGCCGCTGCCGGATCTGGAATTCTTCTTAATTGGATCTTTCTCTTTTTTATTGGATTCCTTTTCCTTCCCACCGCTGCTGCTGCTGGTACTGGCAGGTTTGGAGGTAATAAGAGTGGGTGCACTCGAAGAATGTTGGACCGTGGACACCGCCGCAGCGACGTTGAGCGGTTGCTGTGCACTCAACCCACTCTCCTCCTGGGCATCAAACTTCCCAACGGTTTTACTCGAATCGGAGGCGGTGGTCACGCTGGAGACAACGGTGAGGGAAGGTTTCGGTCTCAGTTCCTTTGCTTTTGTTTCTTTATTTCCTACGTCAACCCCACGACTCTTTGGTTTGGACGCTTCTCCCTCTTTTCGCTGAGAATTTTGTCCAGCGTCAACGCTTATCCTCCGACTGGACAACGAGGAACTACTTGATGCTGGAATGGAATTACAAGGATTCGCTGATGGAACGCTGGGAGGAGGAGGCGTCGCTTGAGCGTCTGGTGAAGTAGAACCACCGACAAGTTTTTTAGAGTCGAGACTCATTGATCGTTCCACCATCCGTGGGATTCCTTGATGAATTCCTAGCGGTGGGGCTGATTTTTGTGTCATCAGAGTGGGTTTATGGGACTCATCACTCGAGGGCTCACCGGAATTTTTGCTTTTTGGGAACTCAACACTACTCGACCCCTTCAGCGGCTCAAATTTCCCGGAATGGGGATTGGGATTTGTTGATGCGATAGAGTGGTGAGGTGGATGAGACAAAGGAGTGGAGTGGCTGGAAGCACTGGAAGCAGCGATTGGAATTTTTGATGGTGTCTGAACCTGTTGTGGTTTTAAAGCGAATCGAGGATCCTTTGGTATCCAGAGTGGCATTGTTTCCTTCCGCTTAACTATTGACCCATCAATTGTGGGGCAGTTCGCAGAGGTCGTTGGGATTTTAACCGGGATTGACGACATTTGCAAAGGTTTACGAATGTCGTGGGGAGGCGACAATGTCGGAATTCCGGATGTCGGAGTAGGGGGTGGGAAAACATTGGAACTTGCACTACTTGATGCGGAATTGGGCGTGAGTGGGACTGATGTCGTGGAGGAATTAGAAGTCGTCGAGCTGGAACGAGCCGCAAAACTGAGCCTCCAATTGGTCAGACTAGAACTGGTGGTGATGGCGGTGGTGTCATTGAGGCTCTCGAGCCGCTTGATATCCTCATCAAAAATGGACTTTTTGGCAATGAGTGACTTTGTAATGTCTGAGGGCTGCTGGCGGAGTTCATCCAAGTCAATCGCTTTGGAGCGTGACAACCAAGGTTTATCCAGGTGGAGACTCAAGCGATTAAACTCTGTTCCATCTTCCGCACCGGTTGAGGATGCATAGCTGAGGCTTCGAGCCACAGAGCGATTCCCGCTGTCCCACTCATCAAATCGCTGGTAAAGATTCTGGACGCGCTGGGCCAAGTCTTCCTCCCCACGCGGACTCCCTTCACAATCAGAAGAAGGTGGAGAGACGAGGACGTCATCATCCACAGGACTCAATTTCTGGTCATCTTCCCTCAATTTCAAAGGACACTCACTACTTTCCTTCTCATCTTCAGCATTCGCCTTTTCCTTCTCCAGGGGCAGTGGGGAGGTGCGAGCGACTGGAGAATCCAGGAAAGTTCTTGCACTACTAAAATCCTCGGAACTAGATCCACTAGGACCTCCGTTTGTATCATCAGTCACATTTGTACTCTTGGCAGGAGGTGGAGATGAAAAGGAAGAAGAAGACAAGGATTTCTCATCAGGAGTCCGGGGAGGGCTCTCATTGGCTCCTGAGAGCATCACAGATGGAGGGCTCGTCGGAGGAAGGGGAGAGGTTCCAGCAGCCGGTAACGGAGACTGAGATTCTGCGACTGGAGAACCAATGCCACTTTCCAGCGATGGTTTCAGTTTTGGGGGACCACTTTTTAGTTTCACATTTTGTCGCAGAACGTCACTGGAGGAGTTCCGGTGGTGGTGGTAGGGCAGTTCCGGGTAACTGGGGGGTTGCTGTTCATTGGTTTTGTACGGGGAAGGGAGTCTTCCAGGATTGATTCCAGTGACAGGGCCCCTTGATGTCGGCGGCTCTCCCCCACCCAGAAAAGTTTCAGGATTTTCATCACAAAGTGGAGTACCAGGCCGAACATTTGAATCTTCTCTAGGCGTGTCAGGAATAATTGTTTCACTCGCATAAATGGAAGTAGTTCCAGCAGAGGAATTTGAAGCCACGGCCACAAAGGCCGAGTACTGGATATTTCCAGAGTCTGCAGAGGAACGACGGATTTTATTCTCAGAGACTTGTCTGCGAGGATCCAGGAGGACTGGAGGGAAAGCACAAAAATTATTTGTTAGCTTTCAAATTGTTCAATTCAAATCCAAAGTTTTCACTCACCAGGAGAAACTTGCATTTCCCTTGGGGTTTCTGGAGGGAACGGTTCTACTGACACTAACGACGACATTCCAGAATCAGGTGACACCTTATGGACGGTTTCTGTTTTGGGTTCAGGTGTTTTTGGTTCGGGACTCGTACTCGAGACACCATCAAATACAGTTTGTGACTTAGAAGTCCATCGATATGATGCCCGACTCTTGACTGCTCCAACTGGAAACAACAACAACAAGCGTCAGTAAGTGATTGATTTTTACATCCAAAATTCATGGATAAAGGTCAAGATTTACCCGATTCGTAACTACTGCTTTGATGGTCATCTCCATTAACCGTGAGTAGCGCACTTGTTCCTCCATGGAGGTTCAGGAGGTGATTTCCATATGGAAGACTCTCAATCTCTGTAAGATCCTTGTCGACACAGATAATGTCAGAGGAAGATGTCACGACAGCTGAATCCGTCTCATGACAACTGAGATCAATTTTAGTACTGGAACTATGATGATGATTCTTCACTTTCCCACTTCCAGAATTTCCAGAATGAGGTCGCAAACTTCCTCCAAGACTATTCTCATCCAGGTGTTCCCCTGCACTACCACCGTCTCCTCCACTCGTTCCATTGTACCTAGCGCTCCGTTTCCCATTGAAGGATTCCTCAACAGAGTTTGGCTCATTGAAATCACTCGTTCCATTCCTACTGGAAAAACTTTCTGGGGAGAGCTCAGTCACCGGTTTCCCATCATCCAAACCACGCTCGATAGCGTTCCTGGAAGAAAATCAAAGAAAGGGGCCATTTTATTGAGGTCGTCCATGATCTTCATGCGCTTGCGCAAACAGAATTTTTGATGTCACCTGTATGAAGCCCTTCGATCCGTAGGAAGATCGCTGAATTTCCTACTACCGGACCTCCGGTTCTTTGAGGGAAGTCCTACAGATCCGGAGAGGAGTGGCGGAGTTCCAGAGTCACTCCGGAGATCAGGTGAGAGGCGGAGATTGTTTCCAATCGCTCCAGAAGCACGGTCCAGGAAGAGGCGAATGCACGAAGGGGTTGCATAGTCCACGTGCAATTGTCTCCCTTTCTGGAACCAATTTTTAAGTTCACGGAACGCCGTTTGAGCGGATGAGATCTGGGATTAGAATTTCGACGTTAGTTTGCATTTCCAGTTGCAATGGGCTAAAAACTTGCAAGTGAATCAGAAGACTTGTAAATGTGACACCATACCTCTTCGAATTGTACCAAAGCAAGGATCCTTTCAGGGTCAATGACTACGCGACTGATAGCACCAAACTGACAACAATGCCCACTGATCTGTTTCTCTGTGACACCGGTGATTCCGTCGAGAAGGAGAGAACTTGTTACGGGACTCCGATAGAACGTTATCCTCGTCTCCCTCGATTTGAACACGTGACGAACCCATTGCGCCTATGAAACAAAGTTGTCATTTCTACTTAGTTTCCTCAAAACAGATGCAAAAACTCACCCGAATAGCACTCGCAATGTCCACAAACTCAACAATCCCAGTACACGTCGCCCCTTCCAATGTCGCCTTCCGCACTTTCGAATCCTGTGAAAACAAAGTCAGAAGAATGTCAATTGGACTTGATACAAAGGGAGTCAAAGTGTCACGTCTGACATGTTCGATTCCGTGGAAATGGCCAACTTACGACAATGTCGCCATATTGTTCGAATGTTTTCCTGAGCTCAGCAGCAGGGATGGTTGAATCCAGACCAGTGATAAAGACGGTTCGGGAAGGTGTCGTTGTGGATGACTCCTCTTCCCCAAATGACCTACAAGACAAAACAAAATAAAAATGTGTAAATTTAGCAACACAAAAAACCAAACAATAGAAAACATTCTTTAGCATGTCGTAATGCGAAACAGTTTTTTGTTTCTAAATCTCTTATGACAAGGCACAAATCCATTACTGCTCTTCATTATATCACTAATTCCTAATACCAATGTCGTAAAATTATAAATTCATCTCAAGGACTTCCATGTCAGAATTTGGAGACGAAATGAATAAGGATGGGGAATGATGAGTGAAAGAGCAAAGGAAACTTTTGATGAAATTAAACCAAGGCCGAGTCAACGTCAATCAGTGGGTTAGGAATATGATGGAATGATGGGATGATTAGGATAACAAGTCAATGTCAAAGCGTAGGAATTGGATTTTGCAAATAGGACGAGTGAGGAGGAGGAAAGTGGTTAGGAAGAGACCTTTGGTAAATGTATGTACAGAAGAATGCGTGTTGTTGACCCACCTGTTCTCATCATCCGTTCCTCCGAGTGCCTCCTCCCCAGGACCTCTCCCGAGGAGGAGCCCTTGATAGGGCGTGACCTGGATTTTACATCCGAAAAATAGCTTATCCCCTGAGAGTGCAACTGCTCGATTAGCATGGTCAATGGATTTAAAACAAACAACGCCATGTCTCTCCGCCCCAGTCCCAATGATTCGGACCCAGGAAACTTTCCCGTGTTTTTTGTACTCATGGTAGAGCCCGTCCTTGAGGGAAGTGTCAGAGGAACGTGACGGCAAGTTACGTATTCTAATTGATGAGTGAATTTCGGAACTAGAAGGGGCTCTATGGTTCTTTGAGTGGTGGGTCGAGTGGTGGTGATGACTCGAGGATGAATTCAGACTCCGGCTAAATAGGAGAGAAAGAAGAAGATAATTCGTAAAATATCCACATCCTTAATCCAACCAAATCCCCACATTCCCCCATTTAACAAAAGTAAAAGTAGAATTTTAAAAAAACCCCATTTTGGAAAAGAAAGCTTAATACAAGGTACGTTTAACTTACAAATTAGTTAGAAATTCAAGAAATTTAAAATCAAGCAAGCCAAAGCACAACAAAACAAAAAAGAACCAACTTACTCACATGACTCGTCTAAAATTTCATAAACATTTCCTAAACCCACCAAACATTCAGGTTTGTTGCTTCTTTTATTTCCGTTTAAATAACAAAAAAAAATCATGAAATGATTCCACGTAATTTCCGGATAAATTTGTATAATTTCATCCCAAATCCCATCTTTCCTCTCACCATGTTTTTCCAAAATCTGGCAACTTCCGCATTGGAAACCTAAACGAGGTCTGAGTATTACTGAGTAAAATGGTATATAAAATTCAATTCAATTTCTAATTGGACTCGTTATTCTCTCCCATTGTAAATCCATCAGAGATTCAGAGATGGAAAGACAAAAGGAGCTCCTACTGCTGCTATGTCGAGTTCACCGAACTCGTCATGTCCTCACACTCCACAAAGCACCTTTTACTACCTTTACTACCCCTGTTACCACTCACACCACTACCATATACGTACATCTGAGCCAACTAGGGAAGTCTATTCATCATGGTGAAAGTGAATACTTTTTTGCATTAAGAACAAGAGGTACATTCGTATGGAGGAGGATACGAACCTCCCTTGTCTCTCTGCCAGCATAGGGACATAACAAGAAGGGATCCAAAATGCAATTATGACGAAACTCCCAACCAACACTTAACTTAAATTGCAGTTCACGTAGTTAGTAAGGAGGGACGTATGGAAACAGAATAATAACCCCAGAGCTATACATGTATATATATATATCCTATATAGATTTAGATATACCATCAGTGCAATTTATATAAAAGTACCTTGCGATAGGATTTAATTGAGTCGATGCGGTTCACCATGATGGACATGACATGCCTCCATGGTTATCTTTTAGGTTTGGAATTATTTCCTCATGAAATAACAATAAGTTCAAAAGTCCTTCAAGAATTAAACTTCCAGACAGTCGCCTTGGCCTCATACAATGGAGTCATAAAAATTAATATTGGATGCGAAATGCGAAACCAACTGACTGTTGTATCTCATAAAAGGTTATCAAATGAACATGGAAAACTGTCTCACGGTTTTCCCAAAGCTTAGGTTAAACTTAATCTAACCTAACCTAACCTAACCTAACTCAAACTACCCGTAATCGCTCTAAATCAAAAAGCGTTCATCGCAAAATTTGCGAAAACTTTCGCTTTTTCCTCGGCGTTTCCTTCAGCGCTAATAAAAATGTTCACGTAAACTTGCTAAGGACAAGGAGCAAATTTTGTCTCTTGTTCCAGGAGCTAGGAAACCGCAGAAAGGGAATGAAACCAGGAAAAGTTGGGCCTTGATATTCCGAAACCTTCAATGTCTTCACAACCTCTACCGACCGCACGAGCGGAAATTCTTTGTAAAAATTTCATTTTGTATTCAACAAACAATAAAGTGGGTTCACTACTTTTGCCTCATTAAATATGAAATGAAAGCACCCTGCCTGCGCATCACATTTAATTATTTCCTTTTAACTCGCAGGGTTTCACAGAAACTCGATGCATGAAAATCACAATTTCACTTTACACCTGATCCAAAGTTGAAAAAAAAAATAAACTCGTCAGAAATACTCAGTTGAAAAAATAGAAAAATGCGACAGAATTTTTCAGAAATTGCAACAACTACGCCCATGCGGAAACAAATGAAATGCAGAGGGAGGGAATTAAACAATATGAAGCAACCAAGTTAAATTAAACATAGAAACAGAGCCACAACTTGAGTAGGTAAATGAGAATGGAGTAAAAGGAAGCTGAATGAGGAGGAATGTTAATTTACAAGAATTGAACAAAAGAGAGAGACAAAAGATTTGACGTCTGACATGAGGAGTAAGGCCCGAAAATGAAAATGGAGGAAAATGGAGGGATGATGGAAAAGTGGAACCATACCTCGGGGAATACGATTTGGTTGACGAAGGTGAACGAGAGCGGGAATGAGGAGCCGTGGAAACTTTTCGGTGAGGAGAGGGTGAAGATGACGACGAGGAGGACCGACTTCTTGTCCCCATCTGGGGTGGTGACCTCGAGTTATGACTATGACGCGTCCTGGATGAGTCTGCTGGACGACTTACCAAACGAGATCGATTGTGCCTGGATGACAATTATGGCTAGAATTAGACCAACTCACTCACACACTCACGACTCCTCTCCAACGACAGAACAAAAGAAAGACAAGACAATCATCTGACCAACTCAAATGTCATTCCATCCCTGACATTTAACACTGGGTAAGGGACTTATCACTCAAACAATTTTATACCAACTAGATTAGAAAAATTAAGGGGATGGGGTGATGAGAAAAAAGTGGGAGGGTCATCCTCCAGGATTCTCTCACACTCCAATGTTAGCAGGATTCCAGGAACCCAAATGTCAAAGTTCAAAAAATACAGAGCATGGGAGAGGAGTAATAAAAAACTTGGAGCCTCACCGCTGGCGTGAGAAGGGATTTTGATGAAATCTTCCGGTTGAAGATCCACCGCCTCCCCTGGAAACTTGTCCAGATGGGGGTCCATGATGTGGAGGAGATCTTGAGCGACCGGAGCTAGCGCTAGTGGAGACGCTCGAACGAGATCCAGACCGTGACCGAGAGCCCACACTACTCCCGCGATCAGAACTTCCTGACTCACTCACAGACCTGTAAAGAAGAAAAAGAAAGACATGAGCACCATGAGCAACGACGGAGGTAGGAGGACGACACAAATCCTTGGTTGGTACATATAGGACGACCAGAGAGCTCGAGCTCAATTCCAGCAGCCCCAGTTCCACGGGGGGGAGCCCAAGACAAACAATAAACAGGGAGTACCATAAAACCGTACCGGAAGGAAGGCGCGACAAGACAAGGCCCCATAAAGTGAAAGAAAATGGAAAATGGCTCTTCTTCCTCCATAAAAATAGAGGCAGAGAACCAAAAGTTGTAGTTATTCTGAATTAAAATCCCAAAAAAAGAGATCACCATTATTCTCAAAACCGAATAAAAACACTTTAAATCTTTACATTTTTCTCAAGGACATTTTTCCAGGATTCCCTCATACTCTCCAAAATTTAATTCAAAAAAATTCATCCAATTGGCCAACTTTTGAAGCTTTTCGGGGTAAGATCCATGATGACCTCACCTCGACTGATGAATTTTGGTGGGTAGGTGACGGGTGGAGATTGAGTTTGGTAGAGAATCAGCGATTCGAAGGGGTTTGCTACTATTTGTACCAGGCTCATTATTGTTCATGGACACTGGAGGGACGGAGCTTGTCCTCTCAATTTCAGGTGATTCCGGATGGACAGGAGGTGCGAAACGGTTGTTTTCATTTGTATACCAATTATTTCGGAAACGCCTGCAAAACAAAACAACAATCGATGCATTTTAGTAAATTTTTTTTATTAATTTCAACAAAAAACAATTAAAAATGGCTTACGTTTCCCGGTCCGGATTGAAACCCTGTCGATTGTTGAGGTAGCGATTCTCCCGTCGAGCTCGTCCTCCATGGAAATCTCCTCTGCCCCCACGACTAAAGCCTTTCCCTTGCTCATAAAAATGACTAGAAGCGTCTTCCGATTGCCTGTTTTGGGATTTAAACAATTTGTTAATCCATTTTAACCTTTGTGTCATTTTAGCATAAATAGAAATTCTGCATGCGAGTGGGCGCATCCTGCCAATCTGGTGCCCAACTGCAATCTCTGATGAATTGCAAAATAAACGGATGGGTTTTGATGAATTCTAAATGAATTCTAAATGAATTCTAAATGAATTCTAAATGAATTCTAAATGCAGGGTTTGATTTGATCTTGAACGGAGAGTAAGCAGCGCCTGTAAATTCATACATGCAATTCATCCATTCTAAAATCGAGGACCAGATAAAATCTTTGGAGTGTGGCGGTTGAAAAGGGAAAGTTATGAATAATAAATAAATAAAAATGTTTTAATTCCTTTCGAGAGGAGAAGCGTGGGAGGTGGGCCTTGACTTGAAGCGTAAAAAAAGCTCTCTCAGTAGCCTTCCCTTGAGTGGCGAATGGCGATCGGGAACGATGACGTGCGGTTTGCTGGAGGTTTCCAGCCCGCTGGAGAAAGTGGAAAAAAGTATAAATACTGGAGAATTATTCAACTTCTAAAAACACACTATGACTCGAACGGGGGAAGAAACAAATAATTCATTTCCATCAAGGCAAGAGTCCCAGGTCCTCTTATCGGATCAACACGCTCAAACTCTAGTTTACTCTCACCATGTTCTTGTTTTGCCTCGCAAAGTTCCATTCCCTCGACTCGATTCTGTTTACTCTGCGCATTTTAAATGGAAGAATACCTTAGAATCGATGGAAAAATCTAGCGACATTTCCCTACTGAAATTGGTTGGGGACTCACAGCCCACAAGGATGCCGAAGGCCGTTGCGTTTAATTACACAAAGAAAAAACGGTAAACTTATCTTTAGCGTAAGGAATGAAAATTAAGACGGAAGGAGAAGGAGACGTACCCATGCTGCATAGGATAGCGTTGTTGGCGGTAGTTGTTGGTAGAATTGGATCCTGGTCCATTAGTGACCGTTGTCACTGTTGGGTTCAAGTGTCCTAGAACGGGATTGGCTGGAAGAGGTTGTGGAATATGTGGGGACGACGACGTAGGGTTACTACCACCAACACTCCCTTCCGAATTAACGGTAACTACGGAATCCCCACTAACACTTCGTCCTGGAGATGTGGAGGAATCTTGGGAGAGTGGGTTCAACTGATGAGAGGAAAGGACCACTCCAGGCTCATGGTACGCAATTTGAAGGGTTTGTCCAGAAAGGGTCGGTCCAGCACGGAGTGCCTTTGAAGCGGATCGAATATCAATATACGACACGGTAGCACGCTGCCCAGTTCCGTTTCCGAGGGTACGTACCCCGTTCCCACCAACAACGTTTGGCGACGAATTCCCTTCGGATAAGAGTTTAACACTTTGGACACGACCATGTCTGGAATTAACAAAGAACAAACAATTCATTAGGTTAAAAAATTAAGGATTTTATGTTCATAATCATGAGAATTCCAGACTCTTTCCAATATACTTTTGAACTTGTTTCCCGGTCATGGGAGGATTCATATTTTCCTGGAGAAAGTGAAACTGTGTCAACCTTTTATCTAATGAGCCAATAGGAAGAGATAAGGGGACGATTCCATAGAATGACACCTCCGCAGATTGCAACAGTCTAAATGCAAAGTACCTTTTTGTTTTTGGTCATCGTGAAGCAATTCCGGAGGAAAGTCATGCGGCGCATAAACTAGATTGTAGATTAGCGGAAGTTGGAACTTTCGCAACAATCCACTCAATTCTTATCAAAACATTTACTTTTACAACCCCCCCCCCCAGAAAAATGCTGGAAACGGCATTTCAGTGCTGGAAAAAAGGATTCCAGCCTTGTTTTTAAAGAACTCGGCCTGGAATCCCTGGACAATGAAAATGGGGGATCGATTGAATAAGTCAGAATTCAACTCTCAAGAATAGCAGGCAAGAATTAAAATGGAAGTTTTTATACTATCAGGGAATGGAGAAAAAGGGAAAGTTTGGAGAAAGTGGGAAAACGGAGACCTTTGTGGATTCTCAAGTAAAAAAAAAAAGCGATTGGTTGCGGCCGTAGAAGGGAAAGCGAAAGACGCCGTCATTCCGCCCGCCCGCCTCTCCTATGTTCCTTTCTCCAGTGAATCTACTCGGCTGGTGCTGGAGAAAGGGCCCAAGAAACGACTCCCATAAAACTTTCTCTAATGTTGCAATATCCAAGAGGCAAGAGAGCTTTCTCTACTCACACGCCCACGTCCACCGGAGATAGTCTCCTATAGTCAGTGCCAGCCCAGCTAGCTGGATATAGTAAACCATATATCATAGTAAACCATACTTGCCCAACTTTCCAGGACTGCACTATCTATGGACTACCCGGGATTCCTACTAGCAGCCCCACTACGACTATATATCTATACATAAGTATAAGTGTATAGATATATACTTATACTAACATATATACCCAGGGAAGGTTAGTTATAGGATAGTTATAGTTAGTCATAGGTATAGAATGTTATAGGAAAAGAGATTTAGGAAGGAAGAGTCAGGAAACAGGAGAAAGCGAGCAAGGGGGAGTAGACGAGAGAGAGAAGCGCAGAAAAGGAGGAGGCATTTGTAAATTGCCATTTTCTGCAAGTCGGTACATCATCCACCACCAGAACCAGGCGGGTTCAAACCAGCCACCAGGAACCGACGGAGGGAAAGGGAAGCCCAACCGGAATGGGAATAATAATAATGGGCGAGTTTCCAAGCTCGTTGAGCCAGGAGGCAAAGACTAGGAATTGAGGGAGCCTTGTATAGGAAGGAGTCTTTCCTCGTTTGTCTCCCGGGTAGATTCACATTTTCCTGGGTCTCCCTACTACCCGGGTAGAGCCCAGGCAGGCGAGCTAGAAGTTAGGACGAGTCATGCGAAAAAGGAAGGAGAAGAGGATGCAATCCAACATCTCTCGACGTACCCACACACCCCCACCAAAGCTAAGCACCACACTTTCTTTTTCACTCCAAGGATTTCGCCAGTGCGGGAACTTTTATGTGCCGACGCCATTTCCCTTCCATTCCTACCTCTGACGCCAACGAAATTCATTAATCTCAACCAACTGCCTTGGAGCACCACCCGCATCTGGTCACAGATCCACCACCACCAAAATCATACTTGAAAAAAAAAAAGAACCGGAGAATTAAAATTCAGAATAACAAAATGACACCCTCTGACACCTTGACAGACAATTCGAGAAAAGTGTCCGTTTTTTTTGAAAAGACTGACATATGGGGAGAGTAATTGGATTCCTATGAAATCAACTGAATGAACTCATCATTCCCTTATCCGTACTTAAGGACCAAGACAAGACATAGACAATCCAAATGTTTCCAAAGGTTAGTTTCACCCCAGCACCTTTGCGTCGTGGTTACATTCCATTCTCGTCCACTCGTCCCTTAACCTCACAAAAGTCTTAAAACTGAAGAGTTGGAGTAAGAAAGCATTGATACTCGGGAGTAATGGGAGTTCCAGCACTACTGGAGTTTTATTCAACCTTTTCATCTGTAGTGTTAGTACTGGAGCCTCCAAATGGAGTGTACTTTCATTGAATAAGAAGCTACAAAAAACTCATAAAAGAATAAGAGTGCATGGATCCTTTCGTATTATTCGTAAAGACGTCAGGGAGGGAGGGGCATCGCACCACACAAGCAAAGAAGGCTGTTTCCAGAAGATTCCTGTAAACTAAGTGTCTATGTCCCTTCCCAAAGTATTATAAATCTGGAGTTAAATGGAGAGGAGTCATGTCCAGAAATCTGGAAGAGATTGACAGGACCTTCCAGAATTAGCTCCAGAATTATAAAAACTGCTCTTCCTTTAAATTGAAATTGACAAGAACCACGCCCTAGCTCTAATCGTTAATGTACTTGGACGTAAAGCTAATCGATAGTCCTTCATTTTCCATCCGTTAAACATGAAGCATCTTGAAGATGAGATCTAAACGTTCCTGTTTTTCTCCAGTTACAACCATCATCCCAACAACATTCTTAAACTACTGGCAGTACTTTGAGGATTACTGGAATGCACCCTTTGTATAGAATGGATACTATTTCTGGACAAGAGCTACACCAACCACTCAGTTCCAATTGTTTGCCATCCAAGCCTGGAATGGAATTTCCATCCATATGTAGCATGGAATGGTACATGGTTTAAATTTGGATGGTGATATAATACATCCCAGGATCAAAATGGATTTAATATTATTCCCATTCTCATCTCTGTAGTCTGTAGTCTCTAGCTCTTTGGGAGCAACAAAAGGATTTTAACAAGGAGCCTAAGACCAGTAGATGGTAGCCCCGAGCATAGTTGGCCAAATAAGCAACTAGGCCCATAACGAAACCATAATCTAAAACTATTCTCCTTAACCTCTATTCCCCCCTTATATTCCCCATCCATCCCTATCCAACTTTTATTCTTACAGAGATAAACGTACACTAAAGTTTTCATCTTCTCGTCTCTCCTCCCTTCCCTAGGCAAAGGCAGAGAACGCACAAGGGAAACTACACAAAACTTTTCAAGTCTTGTCATCTTCCCAACCTTACTCCCCTCCGCACCAATCCCAGGATCCAAAAACTAAGAGTATTAAAATGGAAATGGAGAATCTCTGCCTCTCTTTCCAGTCCTACGAACCTCAGCGTCTCATCGACATCTTTGGCTTCGTAGGCATCTTCTATATAGTAACTCTATAGGTATAGTAACTCTATAGGTATAGTAACTCTATAGGTATAGTAACTCTATAGGTATAGCACTCCTATACCAGTGTACCACTACTATATAGTTAGATCTATCTCCAACGAACCAAAACTCATCTCATCTTCTCCTTCTCTACAGCAGTCAATTTCAAAGAAAGAATCTTCCCATCTTCCTGAATCACTATTCAGTAAGGAAGCTCATACGAACCAAAGGAACACAATGCTCAATTCCCTTCCTTTACTCGAGGAGTCAAAGGAGAAGGAGGCAGTGCGAGTGCATGTAGGATTTCTATACACCCTTCCCATTTTCCCATTGGTTCCCTAAACTTACAGGGCAGGAGATGAGTCAAGAGAACGTGACGTCGTCGTGCAGGAAGGAATAAACACAAAGATACTTCTTATATACCCTCATTACAATAATTTTCACACGAGCGATAAGAGACCTACGTCAAAAACAAAAATATTCAACAATTGTGGATTCTGGTCATGATCTCCTCTCTCCTTTCGGACCAAGGGATCAAGAAGGAAAGGAGTACATGTACACTTTTTATACCCGTGGAATAGGAATTGACCTCGGTCTCTGAGTCACTCACTACCTACGTCACTGACCTCCAAATTGAAGGCAGAAGCAGGTACAATTAAGCTCAGGCTCCGAGCCAAAGTTCTGCTCAGGAATTTGTAGTAAGGATCAAAGAAAATATTGATCCAAGTTTCATAATCGGGATTTTATTTCCTCCTCCTCCTCCTTCGGCCGAGGAAGAAGAATGGACCAACATCTTCCTTCCTTCTTCAGCATCCACCTTCTTCCCTTACCTTATTAAATCCTAATCCTCTGAGCAAAGGGAATTGAAAGTTCCCTTTGGACCGCTGATCTTCATCTTATCTCCTGCTCGAGATATCCGACTGCCTCTAAACCCTTCTCCGCTGCATCTCGAAAATTCAACTAAAGCTCCTCTTGTTATGTGGAAGCTCAGTGAGGTAGAAGACTTTGAAATTCAAAATGGAAACAATAGAATAATACAAACCTTCATTCCTGAAAAGATGAAGAGTGGTTAAGGTGCTCTCTTCCTACACTTTCATTTTCTACGAAACGAAAACCTTCCTCGTCTATTCCCTTCGCATTTCCCCGTTCAAGGGAACTGGAGTAACTTTTTCCTCGGAGCTCGTAGTCATTGCTCATGAGTCGAGGAAATAAAAAAGCTCCCGTCTTCTTCTTCCTCATTGGATCGATTCTAAAATATCTGATTCAGATCTTTACTACCACCACCACCATCCTGCTCTCTATAAAGTCTCCTACCAGAGGAACATCATGTCAACTGAGACTCAGTCAACTGAGACTCAGTCAACTGAGACTCAGTCAACTGAGACTCAGTCAACTGTAAATGTAAGAGAAAGTAGGAAATGTCCAATAATTCAAGTTTATATAAAGAAAACTCAAGAAGAAAGTAAAAGGAATGGACACAAATATCCACGCAACTCTGTCGTCTTCCTGGTCGTGGCTCGTAGAAGAACTCACTTAACGTAAATTGCGTCCCATTAAGCAGGTGAACTGGGCTGAGCTAATCCATGGATTAATCCGAAACTGGAGAGGGAATAAATCGAAGAATATTCGATCCACCACCCTCATTTCCTACCTACCGCCATTAATTCCAACCAAAGAATATGGAAGGAAACCGAAACCGAATTAATCGGATATCATTTCATCATCAAAATATATTTTCCCGAATCCCGATTGGATTTTCTCATCATTTCGGTATAGCACCATCGGAATGAAAACGAGAAATAAGGGAATAATGCAAAGGCGTGTTGGGACTGGGGAGTTTAATTCAAATATATTTTCGTAATCTCACAGAAAAAATAAGAAAAGAATAAGCAATCATGGACCACAACACAGAAACACCGCCCACAGAACCTGTTTTCAGTTCTTTGCTTTTTCTTTGTCTACCCCAGGATAAATTGGGTAGAAAAAAGCGGCCATGAAAAATTGGATAGTCTCATCCCTGCTCTGCTGCGGTGACCACCGCATTATATAACGCAGACCAAAGAAGAACCTTGGATTTCTTCATAAGTTCAACCTCTCAAACTTAATTTGTAGCAGAACATGTCTCTCCTTTAGTTAGGAACGCATAGAAACCCAGAGAGTATAAATTTCTTTGTAGAAACCTGCACAAAAAAGGTGAAAAAATGGAGCAAATAATAACGCCAGTGACTATGGCAAAAAGAATCGGAGTGCGAAACCATGAAACCCTTTTACATGTGCTATGCATATATTGCTGAAACCATATCCACATTTAATGTGGTGGTGGTAAGACGGGAGGTCACTCCGTGGTTGTTGTTTCGTTTCTCTATTTCCATTGTTTAGACTCATTCGCTTTTGTTTCTCGTTTTATGAACTGTGCCTGAGGGGTTTTTCAATTCCTTCAAGTTCTTTGGCATGTCTAAAGAAGTGGTGGCCTTCCAGCCACTGATTTAATTTAAATGACCTCCGGAATTAGATGGTCTTGAACAAAAAGCTTCCAGTTTGGACTTTTACAAGGAATTTTGGCAACCCCTTCCCTCTACTCCTTGAATCCAGCAGTGGTTTGTCCAGACAGGATTTTGCATTTTAAACTGAATTTATTTAGTTAAACTTAAACTTTAGTAAAGTTAGTCCTTTCACATCAGTTAGGCAAGCCCTAAACTGTGAATTTTGGTGGGAATAATATTTTTGCAAATACTGGCCAAAATCCTTTATCTCCAACACACGCGGCTTCCAGTGGAACAAGGTCTGAAAAGCTGCACCTTTACAACAATGACTATTGTGGACTTTTGCTGATTGCTGATTCCTGATTAGATTAACACTCTAATGAGAATCATAGGTGGGTTACTTCAATCTGGCACAACACTGAAGCACTTTATGTTTCCAATTTAATCTAATCAATACACTTTTAGCAGAATACAACTCTTTTCCGGATCCAGAAAACTAGTTTCATTTTTATGCTAAAACTTATTTACGCATTCTTCATTTGGATCTACCCCGGACGAAAAACACAAAATCCGGAATTTCCACTGCTATTCTACGCCCCGTATCTCCTATCAATTCTTTTCCAAACAATTTATATTTTCGCTTCCCAAAACCATCTGCTTTGCAATTCCAATTCACAAATTTCATTCCCACAACTTCATATATTTCCCTCATTTTTGATTTTCCGTTTATTGAAATTTACGAAATGCCTCAGAAATTCAATGTGCCAAATCCACTCACACTCATCGTCATAATTTAGAGACAATACTGCCGACCTGATAACTTCATGTCACTGATATCACGTGTATTCGTCCTCTGAGTCGCATTAGGCTAGAGACCCCAAGTAGATTGAGATCCGTTGATAGGAGATTAAGCTGTTTGAGCTGATAGATGAGAAATAGAGTAGCAAGGACCACGCCCTTCCTTGACTTGCTAATCTAATAACCCCCGTCCCTTTCCTCCTAATCTCACAATGGATTATCCACTTTAATCTGCTCCAGTTCAGTACCAATCCGTCCAAAAAACTCAAAACTAAATTCAAAATTTCAAAAATGAATGTTTTCAATGTTTCTGGATAAACTTCGCAATTTATGAAAATGTGAAGCCCATATCCACGCAATTCTACAAACTACCACAATCCCAAATCCAAGAGCGCTCAAATTCAATCGTTCGGTTATCTTCCGCCCATTCTTTGGCCAATTTTCATTTTCAGAGTAGTGCTGGGGGATTTGATGAGCCCAAAGTACGCCTTCGTTCCATCGTTCCTGAGTTATTTTTTCGGCCAGGATGGGATGATTACCTGAGGCCTAAACCATACCATCATCATCATCTCCATTATTTCTTCTCCAACACTTACGTCCTCTGTACCAGGCAGGGCATCTTTTTTCCCCGTACGTACGTACCTTGGACCAACTGCTACGCTCTATTCATAAAAGCTCGAGTAGACAAGGCAAGACAAGCGGTTAATGGTGGATGAAAGCTAGTTTTCCCCCTCTCTCTCCTTCTGTCCATGTCCATTTCCAACAAATGGAAATACAAAATGCACTCTTCCATTTTCCTACCCTTTGGAATCAACAAAGTTTCGAGGGATGGTGGGTATACTGAGGCATTCTGAGAAGTATTAAGAGTCTCTCATGCCCACACTACCAGTCCTAGTCGTACCTCGACGAGGAAAGGAGGATGGATTACGAAAACATGATTAACGCTTCGACTTCAGTGGGGAATGGAAGGGATCGACCAAAAACAGCCATGGGCTTGGTTTTGGCTATACCATGCCATACGAACCATAACCATACTATACCAGGGGAAAACCTTGCCTTGCGGATGGTTTTCTAGGTTGGAGTGTGTAAGCCACATCCACTTTTCTAACCATACCAAGATTATTACGTGAACGGAGTGGAGGGAGTGGTAGTGATGGGGTTATCAGAGGCAAAGACAAGAAAATAATACTTAATGATCCCAGTTTCCTGGGAAAGAGACTATGGACGAAAGGAAGGCATAAGACAAGACATCCGAGGAGGGTAGGACAGCAGGTTGTTTTCCCTCAAATTCTCTTTAAAAACAACAAAAAAAGAAGACTTTTTTTAGTCTCCCAGTTCTACCCGGTCCTCTCCTACGCTACCAGCTTAAGTCAACGAAAATGGAAAGATCCAGAGGAAGGGAACTTAGCAAGGAGCAGCAGGCAACTTTATAAAAGACCCTTCCACGAAAATGAGGCAAGGAAAACCCGTAGGGACTTTTGGGACCACAAAAAATGTTTTCGGGTCGATGGAACTACGCCGAAGTATTCGGGACCTCCACACAGTTCCCTCCTCGTAGAACCCATAAAAAGGACCCTAGGAAGAACATGAAAGAAGGGAACCCATTTCATCATCATCCCCACTTCCATTGTCTGTCTCCTACTTGGGTTCCCTACCCTGCTACCCTTCATGGATACGGATGGATAGCATGGATCCCATCCCATCCGAAGGTTGAAAGAAAACCTTCCCCAACTTCTACGTTTCCCATCTCTGGTAGGGAATCTCTGGGCTGTTACGTTTTCAGCCCCCGATTCGACATTGAACTCGGCCATGCACAATTCATCTCCATCCGTAACGAAACCTTGGTTCCCTTGCCTCATTACTGAAGGAGAGAGAAAGGACTCTCAATAACAACCGAAAAGTACTTCAACTTCAAAATAGAAATTACGATCCAGGGAAATGGAGTTAGTGGAAGCTCCCTCTGAAATTCAACATTCACAAGTAGCAGGAGGAGGATAAAAATTATCAAGGATACTTCATTCCAGTGAATCCAGTCAGTCAGGATTCAGGTGGACATGACATGTCACCCCCGGGGGCAATGGGCTTGAATTTTCTGGATTTTAATTCCAGTTTACACTTGACACGGAGGGGCTTGGGCTTACCAATAAAAACTCAACGCGTATCCTATTTCTGAATAGAGTTACCTAAAAGACGAAATGGAAGAAGTTTTAGGGGAGGATAACGCAAGCACTTGGACACAACAGATTGGGTATTGGACACCCCATCCAGTACTTGAGTTATGCTGCCCTCAGAACATTCGGCGACTCCTACTAGCCAACTGTTCTTTACCCCGGTCGTCCAAATGCTGCTAGACGAAATAGGGATTGAATTTAACAGTTGAATTCAAGTTGTAACTTGTAGGACCTGAAAACTTGGAATGACTTGAGAGATTTCTAAAAGTAACTTCTTACGATCATCAAGCAAACCAACGAAAATGGCAAGATAATTAGTAAATGGAGGTTTACAAGGGATTAAGAAGGATTGGGATACTTATTCCAAACATCATGGTGCGTCATTCCCTCATTCCTCTTACCTTTAAGCCTTACTAGTTTAGTTTATGTTTCTTCTGAACCAGATAGAAATAGCGGAATATTGACAGGCTGACTGAAGTTGTATTTATTTAATTCCTCTACATGTTAACTGACCACAACAGTTATCCTCACTCACTCATCATTTTACAGCAGAAAAAGGGTGACTTTTGCAACAAACAGATTAAAATTTACAATTGCGCACAATAAAACTCATCTTCGCATCTCTCCTCCCTCCATTCCCTCTTTTCATCATCCAATCTCCAAAAGGCTTCAAAATCAGTCATGTTCCCCATTGTTTTTTTCTCATTCCGTTTGAAATAGTAAAAAGTTAAGGTAATTAAACCACACAACGCTTTGTCTTCATCCCAAATCAAGCGTCTGTATAATCACAGACGCAAGATTTTGTCGCATCAGTAGTGAAGTGACATGAAGCTCCCCTGAAGCTCAACGAAAAGGGCAAAAGTTTTAACCTTTGCCCTTCTTAACAGGATCGGTGGACTACGTCTTGGAATTTAAACGTAGTACGAACGTCATGTCAAATCTGGGTTGAAATGAAATCCATTCATTTTACATTTAATTTCAAATTTGCTGCAAAATCAAATTCACGGCAACGCAGTTTAGTAAACTCCCCACTTGAGCTGATTTAGGGGAGTGGGCCAATTTAGAAACAAAATCCAGGAAATGAAGCATTTTAACTGGAAAGAAAAGGTTCACGTGTCGGTGTCAGTTTCATGTCATGGTGAATCCAGATCTGGAAATCCAAACTTTGCGTTCTGCCTCCCTAAAATTGGTGCTCAGCCTCAGCATCCCTTTTCCAAAATCCCAAATCCGCTTATGAAAACCCTCCGTTTTAGAGAAACTGACACCCATTATGTAGTGCAAATTAACGATCCACCCTTCACGGTACCATAACAGGAGGATATGGGCGTTGTTCCTTTTTTGGGTTGAAGAATAGAGGTTTTAGTATTTGAAATCCTAGGCGAACAACGGGGCTGCTGGGGTATTAATGCTGAAAGCTTCAAAGGAAGGGATGGAAACAGAACAACATAACCTGGGACGGAGACCAGAGTGCCATTCGAGTCTTTGTTCTTTATGAAACAAAAATAAACCACTAGGTTCTTATGCTAAATGCTGGGAAACTGTTAAACTCAACTGTAGTTTCCGACTTTCCAATTCCCAGCAGAGGCAGAGCAAGAGCATTGTTTACTTAACTGTTGGGTGGGATGGTGGATTCTTATAACGAATTAAAGGAACTACGAAATTGCAAAACAATTCAATCCATTCGAATTCACTCGTTGGAAAAGTAAAGCGAGAGCACTGGACCCACTTCCTTGGCTCCCTGAAAATATAAAGCGCTTTTAGCTAAGTTCAATAAAGTTGAGTGGAAATATGTCATTTTACTCAACGAGAAAATTGCAGTTCAAATATTGTTGTTTCGGCTTCGGCGATTAAAAATTGAAATCCATTAAGTTAATATTTCAGGACGCTCGGGATTCTAAATTGGTCATTCAATGAATACGCTACAAACCTACCGACTGGTCCTGAATCAACAACGTTCCATTCAACATTCAGTGCATTCTTTGTAAATTCGATAACCGAGTAGTTTTAGAGGAGGAAGACATCGATTGATCGATCCCCCTCAGCCTCACATCGCCTCCCTTTTTGAAGACCAGAAAATACCTTTGAGAATCGCCAACATCTTCAATCATAATCCTCCCAAAACCTAAAACTAAAATTATTTCGCAGAATTTTTGCATCATAATTTGGTCAAACTTGTGATCAAACTCGATCGTCGTAAGAAATCGATCGAGGATCCCCGGAATGCCAGATGCAGAAAAATTAATAGTAACTGCGTAGTCAAGCCGGTCCTCGAGAAGGGGACGTGACGTGACACGAGAAGGAATTTGGAATTCCCATAGCGCTAATCTCCTCCCTCCAATCAACGTGCATTATAAGAAATTAGGTAATTCTGCGCTTCTCTTTATCATCATCGCTAGATGAATCTAGCGACCTGGGTAAATCTAGGAATGGTCTAGGAATGGGTAATTCCCAGCGCGGGATCGTACATCAGCGGCCAACTTGTAGGAAGTGGTGGTGAGATTATGCGGGCGCGGTGGGGAATTGATTGGAGTGATGGGATGATTCCTTTAAGATTAATAGAATGATAAATACGAGCTAAGATACTAATTAGTAGACTTACCTTTGGAAGAGTTCCAGGATCTGTTCCTCTCGTACATTTTCCGGTAGGTTTCCAATCCACAAATGCCTTGTTTCTCTCACCATTCTCACTCTCACCTCACACATAGTTTGAATTGATGGTTCATGTGGACGTGCGTGACGGAGGAGCGTGTTCCTACTCGTTTGAAACTCAAAATCAAAATGGGCTCTTCTCTCCTTTTCCTCCGTTGTGAGGTCGTGGAAGGTGCGGGTTGGGGACGAGGGGCCAAACATGTCTGAACATGTTTGGCCCCGCCCCCTCCTCTCCCCGCTCAATGAGGCTGGGAGGAGTCTCCTCCGACAGACACGAACATGTTGAGACACGAAAGAAGCGTCCTCTCCTCTCATTGGTCCAGACCAAGTCTCTACGCTCCCATCATACGATCACAGGCATTAATACCCCCATACCCCCTATCCACTATCCACTTGGATATAAGATATACTCCCCTATCCACTTCGATATAAGATACACCCCAGATATCCAGTATAGCCAGAAAACAATGGGCCAATATTCCAAAACATACACCTTGTTTTGTATTTTGTTGCTCTCGGTGCATGATCCAACACGTCACTCCCATCTACAGCACGTGTATCTCACTACAACTTTAATTATTCATTCATTTCATCAACCTTACCACCTCAATTACTAATTTAATCAAGGTAATTTAATTGAAAACTACCTCAATCGTAGGTAATTATTGTTAACAAAACGGAAACATGAATTATTCATGTTCCTTCTCCGTCAATTTTCATTCCAGGGCAGGGTAACCAAGGTTAAACAAAAACACCCCATTCTCTTTGCAATTTCGTAAATTCCAGCCCAACGTTCACTAAAATTCGAAATGTAAAGTTAAGCGTTGAGGAAGTACGGTAGGAGTTTTGAGTTAAAAGTCTCAATTTAGTCTGTAAAAGTCTTTATTAGTTAAGTTGTTAAGTTTTTTAGGAATTTTTTAGAAACGCTGCGTGAGGATTTGCATATTTCCAGATTCAATTTCATAAAGATTGCATTTCCAGATTCAATCTTCCTCTTTTCTTTTTCCAGTTGTCATTTAATATCCTCTCCTCCGGGTTCATTTTAAAAGAAGGAATGAAATGAGGACACTTTTTACTTTCTCCACCAATCCCACTGCGTACACTCCTTTTTTACTTTCTGGAGAAAGGAGGCTTCCCTATTTTCTATTTTCCAGGAAGCCTTTCTCCAGTCGAAGGAGAGTCCTTCCTGGCGCTTTTCCTTTCCCTTTTATAATCTTCCGGGAGAGGAAAAGGAGTACAATGGGATTTGGAAAAGGAGATGGGCTGGATGGGCCTACTGCCACCAGAGTCCTTTTCCTTTGATCAATACCCTTCCAGTCAGAGACTCCCAGGCTGGAGTCTCCAGCGAAAGACACTCGTGTCCTTTTAACGACTGGGAGGTTCTCGTCACTCGGAGACGCTTATTCCTGACAACGCTCTGCCTAGATCCCTCCTTACGTATTTCTAATAAAAGAGTGCGGATTTACCTAAATCTTTTTACGAGTGAATTCCCACTTTCCCTTTCCCAGAACCTGGAAGAGACCTGGAGAAAGTACGTATGCTAGTTAACCAACCCCCTTTGTTCTGAAGGGATTACTATTAAAAAAGGACGCTTCAGGAAATACACGACTTTCTTGGGAGAAGAACTAGAAAACTTGCACACTTCCTTGGAAATTCTGGAAATGGATCCAATTATCCGGTTCCGATCTTAAGATGAAGGCGTTTCCTATCGATAGATTGTGCGTTAAGTGCGTTTTCCCAGTAATTGCTTTGTAAGGTCACTAGAACTGAATGAAACTGGACTTGATTTATTCCAGAAAAGGGCGGATCCATTCACACATGCAAATTCTGCTAATACTGAAAGATACCTTGGATATTTCCATTGGAATGCATAGTTGATTATCAATTAAGTTTACAATTAAACGTCCATTGGGTTTGTTAACGGGAGCTGCCAAGTGGGACGCTCACAAGTAAAGTGTTACATAAAAATCCATTGGAAGAATGGAATTACGGGATTTAAAGCGTAAATAAGCGTGTAAAAACTTATAGTAGCAAGCAAAGCAAACCTCTCTGGAACGAACGACTACGGAGGAGTTGCACCAAGTTTTAGACGCTTCCGCTGGAGCTCTGGGACATCTAGTTGTGATATTCTGAAAAGAAAGAAACATTCGGGTAAATCCGTTGGATCTCAACTCCTTGAACATAAAGCGAAAGTTAGGCGCTGAATCAGCGCCGCTGATGACTAGAAAAGTGGAGCTGGACGACGGACTTACAGTTCATGGACACGTTCCAGGAATTTATGGCGCTGCCTCGACCCGTTAAATCGGAATGAAAATAATCCTGACAGGTCAAGCTCTCCATCCGCTCCAGCGAAACACTGTCGAATGCCGAAAATAAAGGTATGGTCAACCGGCGTCTCTATATACACTCCAGTCTCCTTTCCAGCTTCCAGGATCAGTCGCCACCGCACATTTTCCGCCTGCACATCCTCCGGGGCAGAGTACGAGGCACAACGGAAGTTGAATAATTCCAGGTGCTCCAAATTTTTGCACAGTTGGATAAAAGCGTCGAATGTGAGTCCATAACCGAAGCTCTCACTTGTCCCGACTTCGTACAGTTCCAGCTCCTCCAACTTCCTGGAACCATCCATCCCACTCATTTCAATCAACTCCGGAGTAGGGATATGACAACTTTTGATGCTGAATCGCTTCAAGCACTTGGGTAAAGACCAACCGAATGTCTCAGCTCCTCTTGCGATGGGTTTGGATGGTCCCTGGAAATCCGGTTGATCAAAATCCAGGGAAACGTAAACCATGAGGCGAGGTTGGCAATAAAGTTTCAACTGGTCCAGTCGGGCACAATCGCTGAACATGGAACCCTGGAGATCATCATCCAGACCAAACTCCACTTGACACAATTTCACAGACTGGAGCGTGGGTGAGCACTTCCTGATGACATCCTTGATCCCTTTCAAGGGACACTTGTGGAAATCCAGTGTCAGCGTCTCCAGTGAGCCCTGGACAGACACCAACCCCGAAAAGGCTTCATGAACATACGAAAACTCACTACAATTACAATTACAAATTATTTCGAGGGTGGAGAGATTCACTCTTTTTAACTGGGACGTCACTGGGGCGGGGATTTCAGACATCCCGGAAGGGCACTCGAAGCAGCGAAGTTTAAGCGATTTCAGCGTTCCAGCATGTCGTCCGATGAATTTGAACAAATGGATCCACTCCATAGCACACATTGGGTAGTGGACGAAAAGTCTTCGGAGTGATGGGAAAATGAGGGTAGGATTGGCAAACATGGTCTCAAAGACGGAACTCCTGGCATCCCCCTTGGTATTAAAAACTTGAATCCCAACTTCAATTTCTTTCAACTTTTTCAATTGGTTCAGCCTCACGGGGTCACCGGCCAAATCAAAGAATTTGTCTCCAAGGAAGGTGGTGAAGAAGGCAATCTTCTCGAGATCAGTACAAGTTGAGAGGAGCTTCCTCACATTTTCACTGGAAGAATTTGTAAAGACAATTTCTTTGACGAAAAGAGGGTTTGTGAAAATACCGATGAATGGTAATTTGAGGTGCACAATTTCACACGCCTTCACACGGAGATTCAGCATTTCCTGGACTCTGGCTTGAGACTGATTGTCGTTAAGTTTTATACGGAAGGAGACGAGCGTGTCTATCTTCATCTTCCAGTCCTTACTAACGAGTCGACTCTGGACCAAGTCCACTTGAGGAACATACTCAAAAACCATGGATAAAATCTACAACATACAGTTAATTAAGTTCGGGATTGTTCAGATTCAATTAAACAGGAATACAAATACCGTAACACCTCGTCAGGAAGGATAAAAATGCTCATCACGTCCTCTGGTCTTCTTAATTGGGTCATTGAAAGGAACGTCCCTCTCTGGAGAATCCTGGATGAGTGGGTAGGTTCCGTTACTTATTTCTCTTAACTTGCAGGTGGCAGGAACGAACAGGTTGGAACTGGAGGAAGTCCAGAATTAAGGAAGCACAGAAATCGTGAAATTACGATTCGCTGAAAGCTTGGTTACTTACAAAGTTCTTAGAAATCCTGCTGGTGTCGGTGTGGGACCATCCTGGACAACTAGATTGACCAGGACCTCCTGGAGGTTCTATCCCTCCCCAAGATACTTCTATCTCCAACCCCACGCTTCTTCGAAACGGTCACGATCACGGCTCACGGAGTTCAGAAGAGTGACCACCAGTCAGCTGCATCAGCACTCAGAATACCTCCAATCCTTCTCAGCATTCCTGCAATGATAGAATAATTAAAAATGTTCTCGGGAATATGGAAGACGGTTAAGCAGGATGTAGCATAATTAACCAGGCCGATGGTAGCGAATTCCTTCATGGTTGAGGAGGGCGTAGAATCTACAAACCCAGATCAAATTATTGGGTACAAATACCATACAGACCGTACGCCGTCGATAGAACTGATTAGGATAACTGTTGAATTGATGGAGTGACTGCAGTGATTAATGGCGAATTAACTTAAGATGACCAACACTTCACTTCACATTCACATCTTCACTCATCTCATCTGATTCTCACCATCACATCTCCCTATCCCTTTCAGACAAATGCGCATGCGTTCAGAGTGGGTGGCTGAATTTACTAAAAACGCTTCTTCCAATAAATCGGCGATTGATTAATCATCTAGCGCATCTGTCAATAAAAACTAATTTGAAACGAATACTATG
>JAQIWD010000081.1:0-37334 GCA_034694825.1 Anurida granaria
GTGCTCGTGGTAAATGGATTCGGTCGTCGTCGTAGGCAGTTCCGTGGTTTCCAAGGGCGTCGGTCTGGGTGTACGCAGGATACTGATATGAATTTGATTTTTCTTCTTTGTCCGTTGCTTTCCAGTGCTCTCATTTTCCGGCGCTGGTATTTTCTCTGTAACTTTCGATATTGGAGGATCAGAAGTGGAAATCCAATGCTGTCGATGCCTGAGCAATCGCTTCTTCTCCCTCAGTTCGTCAATCCGGCTTTTCAGAACCTCAATTTCAGCGTCAATTTTCTGCCGTTCAGATTCCCAGTTAGCCTCACCGGCTTGATCGTCTGTGACATCGCGTTGTGTCCTTATCAGAGGGCATTGACATCGACTAGATTTCAGCTCTTCCTCGACAATGAAATCTGTACCGACTCGACACTTGCGAAATCTGACACGGTCCTTCTCCCGGTGACAGTATTTTCTCTGACCAGTTACACATGGATGAGGATGGAGGTCACAGAGTTCATTCACTTGAACCCGTCCATCTTCCGAAACCACCATTTGGACTTGTGCCTCAGCGGTTGGTGCTCCAGTCTTGGTACGCGTTTGTTCGGTGCTGCCTTCACGTCTCCCAGAGCTTTCGATTAAGAACGTTTGAGTCCACTGTGAACTTTCCCTCGGGGGTACTGGAGGAGATGACGAATATTTTTCCATCAGTGGAAGGATTGACCGCCCGTCCATATCAATAGGAACTGGAACTTCACCCTGTATTTCAAAATTCAATTTAGATTCAGATTTAACCAATCCTGCGAAACATTCTCTTTGCTAGAATTTTGTCTAGACCATTACCAATTCGAGAAATGTTGGAGCCAAGTCAATGTTGAGAACTGGTTCAAGGATCATTGTTCCCTTTGGTATCAAATCACCTGGGGCCTTGACAAAGAATGGCACGCGGATATCGAATTCATACGGCATCGCTTTCCCTTTGATTAGTCCAAACTGCCCAACGTGATACCCATGGTCTGAAGTGTAGAAAACGTACGTGTCATCATCAAATCCAGAACTCTTCAATGTCTCCATAATATTTTTCAGAGAACTGTCCACACTCTGAAGGGTTTGAAGTCGTTTGGCCATCAGGAGATTTGTGTAGTTTTTCAGGTTGGAGTTCATTTTTGAAGTGACCTGGAGAATCCATTGTTTGTCGGCGTTCGGAGCAAAGTTGTAGGCTGGGGTATGATGTGGAGTTTCGTTCAGAAACAACTGCGAGTACTGCGGAGCACTGTCCTCTAAAAATTGAATCAGTCAAATTTAGCGTAATTGCAAATATTCCCGAAGCCTTGATTCAACTCAAACCTTAACTGACCAGGTCCGTGGGGAGAAGGGAACGAAACCACCAGAAGAAATGGCTGAAAAGGTTCCCTCGATTTATTCACTGGAGGTGGCGTCGGCAGTATTCCGCTTCCTTCGACGTCATCCTCATTTCCATGGTCATCTTCCATAAAAATTAGACCTTCAGCAGGCTCGTCATCCACTTCGTCAGTAGCTTTCGGAGTTGCCATTCGCCGCAGAAAGTCAACCGTGTCATTTGCAATAGAATCTCTGAAAGAATTGTAATTTTTAAAATAATTTCAAAGATTGAATTCAATCTGTTGTTTGTGCGACCTTACGGGTAATAATCTCTTTCGTAATTATTCCCATAGCGGACATTGCGACCATTTCGATTAACGGTGTAGTTATAGAATCTTGAATTCATCAGCAGCGCATTCCACTCATCCCAGCCAACCTGTGTAGAAATCCAAGGGAAATCTAATGAACTGAGTGTACAAAAGCTAGGAGTATAGTTGGGTCAGGTCTTACCGGTATATGAGATCCGTCATACTTGTTCAAATATTTCCCAATGTAGGAGGTATAATAACCGGAAGCCTGGAGATAAGCTGCAAATGTCTTCTGTTCGTGTTTCTCACGCCACAGGATGCTGCTGCAATTGTCGTTGTTTGTATACACTTGATGATTGTGGACATACCTAAAAATCAGAAGGAATTGACGACCAATGAATTAATGTAAGAATCCAGCAAACTTACAATCCAGTGAGCATGGAACTTCTGGAAGGGCAGCACATTGGAGTGGTGACGTAACCGTGGCGAAATTCGACGCCATTCTCCCGGAAAACCTTCAGAGTTTCCGGCATATACTCCATACTTCCTGCAAAAAGAAAACAAGCGCTCGTATAAACCATGTCAACGAATTAAAAACAGGGAACATCGTTAATCTAACCAAGTTCAATGTCTTGGTCATCTGTCAAGATTAAAATGATATTTGGTCTCTTTCTCTTCCGATGGTGCTGAGATGAACTTCCCCCCTTGCTTGACTTTGTGGGTTGCTTCTGGTCAACACCACCTCGAGAACTAGCTAGAAAGTAATGCAAAGGTCAATTTAATTTTTCTGACATTTTCGTTTATGCTGCACAACGCGTCGGTCGACCACTTACTTCGAGGTTTCTTATCATCCTCCCAGAAAGCGTCTGACCTCGGAGGGAAGAGCGGATTTTGATTGTCATCTTCTGAAGGTCCGCTCTGTTGACCTGGTCCCTCGACGCTACTCCTCCCATTTCGATAAGTATACCTTTCCCCATGCCCTGCATCTTCACCACCTAATTCATAATTACGGAAACCATTGTTCCTAACACTGAGCACTACGGAATACGCTGATATACTTGCTAATAAAATTATGGGCAGGAACAGCGTCATTCTTGATTTCCACTTTATAGTCACCTAAACGCCCTTATAATTTTATCCGAGCATTTTCTGTTCCTTAAGTTAAGTTTACATTTCTTAAAATTTCCCTAAATGTGAACTTAGTTTTACTACAGGCGATAACAATCCACCCCAACGGAACTGGCTTCAAGTGAAAATCCGTAATTATTTGCAATTGAAATTTTTCTCATTCTGTTCTTACTTATGTTTTTCTTTCAACTTTTGTTATTCCTAGATCCTAGAAATTTCAATTTTATGAGTTTGGTTCCCATTTGATACATGTGCAGGTGGGAATAACTTGGCTATGAGACTCGGCTACAATTTTCTGGCCAACAAGTTATAGTTATAGGACAATTAACTAATGATTCCTTCCTTCTATTCTGCTTTAAAAAATAAAAGATTAAAAGATTAAATAAAATAACAAAAATTAAAAATCAATAATCCGCCGAATCACGACGGAAGTTAAACTTTCAATATTGGTTTAGACGACGTGATCTTTGAGTCTTTTTTTTGCTAAATGAGTTCATGAACCAGTCACCAGTCAAATTAAATCTTTTCTTGTCTGGAAAAATGTAAGCTTACTTATTTGTTCTAACTAGTTCATCCAGACATTAAAATTAAAACTTTGCAAATTACAATTAACTAATTTAATTTGAAAGAAATAAGAACTGTGTTTAGCTTCCCCCAATTTCTAAAGTGCGGCAAAAGTTTCATTTTAAATTGAAATCTCTTCAAAATTAAAAAAAAAGTTTTGTTTTTGGAATTTTCAGAATTCAAGGATCAAGGACACGAATCAAAATTGTTTCCGTATTCAGGTGCTGTCTGCTGACTCGGCATTTCACTTTTGGATCCCAAGGCGTAACACAACAATATTTCAATAACACCACTTTCCTCACCTCAAGTTAAATTTACCTGCGGCCTGCTGCTGGTGAGTTTATTTAAAATCAAGATGAAAAATTTGTCTGGTAATCTAGTCTAATTATTATGATTTATCATGATTTCTTACCATGTTTGGTGAATTCACGAGGATCAGCAGTCATCAAAACGCTACGTTTTAAAAGAATTTACCATCACCTATTAGATCGGCGATTAGTATGGTACGTCGTGGATTTAATTTATGCGATTTTTTTTTCATTATCGTACTCTCACTCTTGAACTGGAATTAATAACTTTTCTTTATATGTTGTGTAGGATGGAAACGGGACAATGTCCAGTTTGCAGCAAGGCAAAGCAGATAAGTCTTCAACTGCACAGCGTCGACAATCTCATACCTCAGGTTCGGACGAGGAAGCAGATGAGGAGGAATCCGAGTCGTCCACTTTGTCTAATTTCAGGAAGCGATGGTACGTAGTTATAAGCAAATCTAATGTCAGGTAGGATCTTGGACCACAACACATTTTTGTTTAGGGAGGCTGAGCTGAAACATGTTTCAATTGGGCACAAGACGAATACTCCAACACAGTTGGCCACAGCACTTTCATCAGTCTCCTTGAGCAACACGCCTACGCAGTTCTCAACCACGACATCAGAAAATCTGAATTCGGGCTCTCCTTGTCGTCAGTCCAGCTCACATACGCCCACTCCACCATCAACGTCGGCGGGTGTGGCGGAAGTGGATCGGATTGAGGAAGAAGCCAAAAAATTCTTCTTGATGGGAGTCAGCTTTGAGCGGCGAGGGGATTTATACGACGCTGTCCGCTTCTACAAAAGAGCAATGCAGTTGGTTCCGGACATTGAGCGTCGCCTGCAATTGGATCTTCGTGAGGAAGAGTCAGTGATTCATTCGAATGAAGACGTTGACGACACAGAGCAGATTCTAGAAGATCAGGAGAGCGATGAACATGATGGAAATGACGAAAGACCACTCAATTTGCAATTCATTCAGCGCATCGAGGCCAACCACTGGCAATTTTTTGAGAAGTTTGAGGAAGACGGGAAACGCCATATTTCGGATTTCCCAATTGAAATTTTACAGTACATTTTAAGGTAACATTTTCTACCAAAATCCCACAAAATCCAAGAAGAATGTATGAATCACATAATTCTTATCTCCATTTGTTCTCCAGGTGGGTCGTTTCCAGTGACCTTGACCTTCGAAGTCTGGACAATTTAGGTTCTGTTTGCAGAGGATTCTACTGTTTGAGTCGTGACGAGAAATTATGGAAAATGGCTTGTGATAGGTGAGTTTTCAAAAAGTCAAAGTGTACATAAATAGCCTAAAGAGGCTTTCTTGTATTATGGCAGGGTTTGGACTTCTTGTGAAATCCTTGGGTCAGAGTATTCGACCTACCGGGAAATGTTTTTGAGTCGTCCACGGGTGCGTTTTGATGGGTGCTACATTTCACGAATTACGTACGTCAGGCCTGGCGAGCATTCATTCCAGGATGCAAACTACAGGTCCGAGGAATTAAGAAAATTCAGCCAATCAGAATGTAACCCCTGTCAACTCATTTCTATTCATTTGTACATTTTTCTCAGGCCTTGGCACATGGTGGAATACTTCCGCTACATACGATTTTTCCCAGACGGAAAACTTTACTTCTTGACCTCCGCTGAAAAACCGGCACTGACCGTTGGTACTTTGAGGGATCATTCCTGCAGGAATCCAAGCATTTTGAAAGGAACTTATCGTCTGTACGGAAACAACGTCATCTCAGCCTCTGTCCGGAAATCTACCCCACCACCTCAGATCCAAGCAAGACCAGGGAGGTCAGTTAGAGGAAAACCGCAACCACCGGACACAACAGAGTTCCACCTGGACTTTGAAATCCAGGAGCACAAAGGGAAGAGTAACTGGGTTCTATGCTGGACTCACTATGCTGTTCGAATAAGCAATTCGACTGTACGCAACAACAATAGGAATAACAATGGGGAACAGAATGGAGGGGGTGTTACATCTACCTTCGAACTTAATCCAAGCAAGTACCCGTCCCTTCAGTTTTCCAGGGTGAAATCATACACCCTTAACTCGGAGAGTATTTTGGAATGAATTCTTCCGTGCATCCTCCAGAAACTTCTTCCTATTTTAACCACCTAAATCCTTGCACCTTTTTCAGAGTATCGATGATGCTCGGTCAACTCACGATTGGCTTTAAAATTCTAGTTAACTCGTTCTAAATTAAGCGAAATTTATATTAATATAAAACTGCTATTAAAATATGAAGCAATCAAATGCATTTTAATTTACCTTTTCCATTTCATGAATTCCTTGGAGTGTTCCAGTGGATCCAATCCTAGAACAAAGAGTCGTCGTCCTCGTCAGAGGTCAGTGATCTTTGGTTTGAATTTCATTTGGATTTCCATGACGCAAGCGCGTCATACTTGAATGTAAACAAACCAAAAATTACTTTCCTCCAAAATTCCTTCAGAAACGAAAGCGAAGCGGAAGAGATTAGAGCTGCAGCGATTCTTGCACCAATCTCTTCGAAACAACTTTGAATTGTTTCATCGATTTGTCAAATTTTGGTAAGTTGATCTCTCACCTTTACGAATCGTTTCATTCGTTTTGTTCAGTACATCACTTTGTTAGTTAACTTTACTTCTTGGTTGTACATTAGGTGCAGTTGGGCGCAGCAGCTCAGTTCATGTTCATGCGGCATAAGCTCGCCCCGAGGATGTTGAACTCGACACGATTGAAAACGTCCAACAGCTACTACAAATCAACCGACAAGCTCACTGTGCAAGCACAACTGGCAACCATTCGGAAGTACTGCAAGGAGAGAGGAATCCAATTCCCACCCTCCAAATCCGAAATGGAGCTACTGTGGGAAGAAACCGAAGTGTTCCGATCCGAACAACGGGCTCGGTCTGAACCGGGCATCATGCAAACGATCTTGAATCGGATCTTGGAATTTCTTTCACCAATCTTCAACGCCCGGAAGACTGTTCCAGGGACTTGGACAAGAGAGAAAATGTGGATACGCTCTTCAAGTGTTCGAGTTCAGCCTGGAGTTGGGTTGGAGACTGGAGAAATGACTCGACCATTCTACCGCTCAGATCATGCTGCTGGAGGTGAAAACATCACCATTGGAACGTGTACAACCAATAGCAAGACTGGATGTACCCACATTGATGAGCCAAGTTTTGTGGGTAAGTCTTCTCGACCCGCCTGCTACAAGCTTCCAGTGTCACTTGAAGAACTGGATGAAATCAAAATCTGCGAAACTCACAACTATGCCCCACTTTATGCTCAATAGATTGCAATCACGCTTGTAACAATTCATCAATAATCCCTACAAATTAAACCTTTGTGAGCTACATTTAAATATCGCTTCGCATATCATTACTCGCCTGCCTCCTTTCTAGAAACTAAAGTTAAGCCAAATTTGAAGTTTTTGTAGAGTTATCTGATTAATCCAATTTATGATTATGTTTAGCTATGCGGTCGGTGGCTTTGTGTGTAGAAACTCCTTGGAAAGTGCACCAGCAGTATTTTCAGCACCACCAAACCAAAGCACACCCAAAAGGAGAGGGAACATCTTGGGCAAGTTTCAGATCCTCAACTAACTCCAAGGGAGAAGGAACAATAGGACGCGTCTCTTTCTTAAAGGTTCCTCCAAAGGGGTCCAGAACTTGTCCACCATAACCCACCGAAGCAACCCCACAAGGTTAACAACATTTCTTAAAATCTAATTACAAATTCGAGTTCCAGTCTCAGAAAGTAATGTGGTGGTGGTTGCAAAGAAGCAGAGACAAGTGACACTTGGGTTCAGTTCAGTATCTCTTCAGCACTCACGCCTGCATGGTGTTCTTCAAGTGATTTGATTCCGATTGCAGTCTTGCAATCTTGAAACCCAATCCAAGATGAAACAATTGAAATCAGAGTCATCAGTACCTCGACAGTTGGCATCAAGTGTCGCTGACAAGCAGAATTACTTGAGTTTGACTAGGACTTTAGGAAGATTCATCAGGAATTGGAGATGGAAAAGGAGACTTTGGCCAAGCGTCGCTAATTCCTACTCGTTAAGTGCCATGTTGACTTATTACGCAGCGATTGTACTCCTGATCCCATCATCAACACTTTCTCATCCACTTATCTCTAGTCAATCAGATTGTGATTGGAATGGAAGGTAAGTGACACCACCACAATCCAATTATTCCGCTTCGTAAGCTAAGAACAAGCTCAATTGCGATGATTAATTTAAGCTATATATCTTCCCGTCACCATTTCCAAGTATTGTACCCCTGCTTTCTTTTGCCTAAAGTGTGTCTAAGGTTGCCCTTCAGTTAACCTGGTTAAGAAAATGTGAAAACTTGGCTTCTGATTGGTTGATTGGTTTTCAATAGAAAAAGGACTAATCCCATTAGCCCTCCATTCGTTGACCAGAAAGTGTCAAAATACGTTGAAGCTTCCACTTCAACGGTGTTGTTTGTCCTTTCACGTCAAAGTTCACTAGCACTGCCAGGCTTTTAGCATTGATTTCCATAAAGCCCTTTCTGAAGGATTCCTTTAGAAGAATGGGGAACGAGCTTAAAAGCGCAATTAAAAGAAGCGTCCATACAGAAAAGATTTTGAGCCAAAGGGACCCACTCCATCATAAAATATGACAAGTTAAGGTTTTCTTCCCCCTTGCTCATCAGTTGACCTAAAATGACAAGGAGAACAATAAGATTTTTCAAAAAGGTTTTCTGAAATCCCATCAACAACATCCCTCCTCTGCTTGCAAGTTTACAACCGCAATTCCTTTGGATAATAGGATTGGACCAGGCTGGAAGGGATCTAAAAGTCCAAAACATGGTCAGAGTACCATAAAATTTCACAATATTTATGCTCACCTGTTGACTGCTGATTGACGAGTTCAGGTTGACTGGTTGACACTTCCAGGTCTCTGGCTCTGCCCTTTGTCTCCCTAGGACTCAACGCCTGACTTTTATCGCTTCATAAACCTCTTAAGCCCAAGCCAAGCTGTAAACTCGTGTTACATCCCTTTCTTCCGCTTCAAGGACCCCAACCCAAGGGTCCACACACCTGAGAGCTGGAACTGGACCGAAAGCCGCTTTATGATTAAAGCCCATAGCTCTCCAGGTCCATTAACTTTTAACATCCTTTACCCCTCTGGCTCGAGCTCATCCTATAACTTTTCGGGAAAAAAGTAGAACATCAAAAATCCGGAGAGATGATGATGATGATAAATGAAGGAATTTTCCAGAAATCCATTTTATGATTCTACAAATTCATCTTTCACCAAAACAAAAGCTGTTGAAATCAGGTTCCGTAAAAGCCCCAGATTTCACAACAATGGAAAAATTTTCTTATCTCACCTTTATAATGCGCTTCTCGGGCTCTTTTTCCTTTCCTTTGACTTAATGATTGGAAGAGAACAGGTAAAGAACCAATAAAATCATTAGAAGTTCCTAATGGAGCCAAATGGGATTTCCTTTCCTCCGTGATCCCAATCCTGATTACCCAGCCCCAATTTCCCGAGAGTAGTCGAGCCGTCACGGCAATTTCCCAAAGATGCTGCTCAATCATCTCCCGAAAATTGAAAGCAATAAGTTGTTTTGTGCTACTGACGGTGATGCTTCTTTCCGAACTTATTGTTTCCCTGCACGTGTTTATGACGACTTAAGAGCAGGTTGGGCAAAGGCTAAGGACGGATAATCAGGGCAAGACAATACAAATAGAAGGCATTATGTAAATAACTGGTTCGACACGATGTTGACCAGGGTTCCCGTATCAAATCTCCAAGATATAAACACTACGACTGCTGAGGCAAGCTCCTTTTTCTATGATAACACACATACGCACTACACTACTAATTCGGAGCTCATTTCCAAATAGGCACGTTCAAAGTACCCAGTTTGCAACGCTCCACTTCCCAATTACGACCACTTGGGATGAGGTTACACGCAGAGTCAAAATTATTATGCTTTTAGCTGCTAAGGCACTCGGCACTTGGGTGGATTGCTTATCCAGCCTCCTTCAACCTTATCAAAGGCACTTAAATACTTTTATAAACCCACCAGGCTCAAAGTCTTGTTTTATCCATGACGAATTCCATGTTAAGATCTCCTCCTCCCTAGAGTATTGTTCGTGACTAATGCCTTCCAATCCTTGAACTCGGAAAAACTAAACACAAGATTCGATTTTAATTTTCTGAGGAGTGTGCCCAGTTCATTCCGATCCGCAAAGACCTTGGCGTCTTCAAGGCCCTTCAATGCGTTTCCCCAAATTTAAGACAATGGTGGTGGTGGATGGCAGGCAGCGATGCATGTTTTATGAAAATGCGGAAATGCCCTGATTTGTTCCTCATTATAAATAAGAAGATGAAGAAGAAGAGCATTGTGGGGTGAAAATAACACTTGTTTTAGGGTTATAATTACGGAATTTCCTTAACCGTAACAAGTCAGGAGCTTGTAAAAGTGAACGGACCAAAAGGAAGGGCTAATGGAATTTATGACTTTTCAACTTGGTAAAATATTGTTTTGTCTTTCGGGTAACTAATGTTCCCCCTCTCCCGCCCCACCCGTGGTCTAAATGAAGGGATCACGAAAGCTAAGAATACCACACCCATCGGCACTGAACATAAAGGCACCTGACCTCTCTTCCCCCCTCTGTGCGCTCTGCCCATGTCAATTACTGGAATCGACCAAGGGAAACTGACGATTTTCCTTCTTTCTTTACTAGATTCCTTCCCTCTGGCCCTTAAGGGTTCCTAATAATTTCCACCAACAGAATTCCAAGAGGCAAAGTGTTAAGTGAGGCTCTAGCCCTCCTCAATGGTCCTTCCAGATGCACTTCCACATGAGGGTGACCAAACCGTCTCGTGTTCCATTGTTTAACTTTTGAAAAGATCCAATTCGATTTTTTCGGAGCCTTTTTTCCCCGATGCAGTTCCTAGAGTTGAAGATTCCTGAGGTTGGTGCTGGTAGGAGGTCGCGTAGGATCTGGAAGGAAGGGTAAGGTTCCCCCTGAGTACTCTTCGGGTATTGGATTACGAAAGTGCTCCTCATTCCCTTAGTCTGTAATTATTGGAACTTGAGAAAGTAGTGATGTCTGAGTATCCATAAACAAAGGATCCCTTTTGTACAAACTGAAGAGTCGCCAAGATTTTACCCGGGAGACCCCATAGAAGCTCGCTCGAGCCTTGTGCTCCAAGGATTTACGATAATGACACACCCTGGCTAGTCAGGACTTTATTTGAGCCTTAAAGAAGCCCAGACCCAAATTCATGTAAGGAACATTTCGTCAATTGTTGCTGAGAGATGCTCACTGCGTGGCAGTTTATGACCTTTGAACACGTGACAGAAGGGGAGAGACACGGAGTACAGCCATAAAACCCTTTTTAAAACAATGTTCCTGCTCCTTGAGAAGAAGGGTTGAAAGTGCAGGGAATAATTTTTATTGTTATTTTTAGCCTTCTTGACAAAAGGCTTTCAGACTAAGAATTCTCTCATTGTTGACTCTCATCTTCATTTTTGTCCTCCACCGTTTGCTGAGACGCTTGAGCTTCCACCTCTTCTGCTTTCTTTAAGATGCTGATGCTCCTGCTTTATTTGCATTTTGGTCGACACGGCGTGAATGTTTTGATCGATGAATTCGAAGATGGAATATTGAGTGGATGGACCTTGAGTATCATCGCTGCAGCGCTTCAGCAGGATTTAGCATCCTTTCATACCACCACAACCACCACCGCCGCACCCATCACTTTACCAAGCTAAAATAGAGCTTATTAATGATGACCCGTCGTGAATGCTGAGTTAGTAATTGACGTTTGGCTTTTTTTTGTTTCAGAGGGCCCTCCTCGCCCAGCTCCTCAGCGTCTCGAAGTATTCAGACAATCCTCTTTCGATGTTCCCGAGGGTCCGTGAACTGGGAAGATCCCAAAGGTGGACTCAGGGTTCAAATCTCTCCAAATCTTCCTCCACCCTACAAATTATGCCTCGAAGATGGAGGAGGACTGGAGAGGAGTAGTTCACCGGAGTCCAAGACGCGGCACCGGCACCGAATCCTCCTGGAGGAGTCTTCAGGGCGACTCCTTCAAGTCCTCAGTTCCGAGATGAAGAATTCCGATTGTTACGAGATCCGAGGGCCTTCAGCGGTCCTCTACGTCGAGAGCTCCGGGGGAGGAGTTAGTCAAACGAATCAAGTCATGTCCACTGCCGGAGAGTCAAGGCCCATTTCTCTTTCCTATGAAGTGGAGCCGTTAAGAGGTGCGTCCACTGCTCATTTTTATGCAAATAAGTTCGGAGGATACTTGAGAAATTTCCATTGAGTACTTTCAATAATGCTCAAGAGGATGATGCTTAAGATGGTTGGCCTACAACTCTTCCGGATTTCTTGTGCCTGAGACTCCGAGATCACTCCTGGGTGTAACAACGGGGTCGCTTGGTGTTGTAGAGATAACGCTGCTGCCGTTGTAATAATTAGGTGTAGCATCCACGCTGGGACTCATTAAGATCCCAATTGTTAGTTTGTATTCCTGCGGGAAGGAAAAGGAGATGGAGAGATTAGTGGAGTCTGACGATGCGATGGGAATGCAGTAGTGGAGTAAGAAGGGAATTTCAGATTCCCATTTAAGACAAGCTGAAGAAGGGCGTTGGGATTGACTCTTACGCTCTGAAAGATTCAGCTCATTGTTGCAAGTCATTGTTATTGGGACTCTTCCAATACAAGTTAGCTCTTGTAGCCAATAATAACAACACGCTGAACGCAAGGGGGTGGGATGTGGGTTTTCCAAACTGTTTCACATTTACATCTTCATGTTCGCATTGCAATTGCAAGTGGAGATGCGCGTGGTTCCTACCCAACAGGTCCAAATCGTAAAAATATTTAAGGAGATTCTGCCCCTCTCGTGTTCAATCCCAGCGATTTATTTCTCAAGTCAAGCGAACACCGTTGGGGAGGGAGGGTGAGGGGTCAAGTGAGCCATTTAAGCGAGGTTGGGGGGATTTGCATGTCCTACCTAAATCAGATTGAGTAATGGCACAAGAAATCAAGTACGAAAGGCCTAGGCGTTGGCCCAGAATGACAATTGAGGAGGGCCATAAAATATGGAAGAAGTGGAGACAGTTTAAAGTTGCAATTTGTCATTGAGGATGGGCAGATTTATCTGACCGGTACAAGTTGATTTTAATTCCCAATTTCTTGTTGACGTTTCAGGCAACGGTGATCCATGTCGTCCTTGTTCAGAAGCAGAGGCGCTCAAAGCCTACTGCTCGGCTGACGTAGGTAAGTTTGCAAAACCAAACAACATTCTTTGGACCACCGGCCATAAATCATTGTGTACCTAAATCCTAAAATGAAGTTTTTATATTTTTCGCAGTCGCTCGAGGATCCATCCTTCAAATCATTCCAGGAAAACAGTATGACTGGATTTACGTCAAGTCCGACTTGGTCCTCCATCAGAACCAACCAGTATTTACTCCGTTCAACCCCCCGATGATCAACTTTCTCACGACAAAGCCAAGGAGATTTGACGTCGACAGGCCGCAGCGTGCGACGAGGATGACACGCGGCCAAGCTTATCAAGGGATCATTAACCATCATGCCGCTTGCTCCGCCTCCGTCGGGGACGGCGACTTTCTCTGGCTAATCAAGTTCCGATTTGGGATGCCAGTGACGGAATGTGTCCTTTATTGGGACAAGTGGGTGGGGCTTGCTAAAAGAGGGGAAGGGGAATGCCCGCTATCCATTGGGCAAGTGAATTAATATTCACGGAAGATGCGGACGGAGATCAGGTTCTGAAGAACAAGAAGAAGATGAGTGAACTATCCTGATTAGGAATTTAAGACACGAGCTAAACACAAGGCAGGGTATAAATTTCCAGCCTCAGTGCCAAATCCAGAGACGTACACGTACGTTAAGTTTGCTTACCTCGCCAGAGTTAATCGATTTATGGTAATGAGATGATGGCCCGAGTCAGTCTTCAATTTATAGTCATTGTTCTTTTAAGTTAAGGAGATAGTGGACCCATGCTCCCCATCCTCCACGGCGTCTTTTTCCTTGATTCAGTTACCGTAGGATAATTTTCCCAGGCTCTTCTTCACACTTCACTTGAAGAAAGTGTGATCTCAATTTTATGCAGATAGGACCAGAGGATTTATTTATTTTCCAAGTGCCAAACACATGTTATCGTTGAAGGGTTAACAAAATAGAGGATTAAAAAACTGATGAAAGTGTTACATATTTAAAATGACTGGGAGATAAAAAACCAACCAATCCTAGCAGATGTGCAGTTTGTATGGTTAAGATTCATTTAACTGAAAAAACGGTTTAATTTGGTTCATTTCCGCATCTGCTTCGAAATGGAAATCCAACGAACGGGAAAGGAATCGGGGAATATGGAGAGGCAAGACGCTTATTCGGGGCGGACGGGAAGGATGATAATGGAATCATCACAAAGCCGTGGGAGAATGCTAGCAAAATAGTTCTCATCAGAATCGGCTGGAAGGAGCTAGGACAGGACGCTGTTGTCATAATTAATAGTTTCACACTCCAGATTTCCTTTTCATCGACTTATCTTGGACCACAAACCAAAAGCAGGAAGGAGGAGCATGGAGCTGGGCTGGAAAAAATGAGCTTTATTCCGATTGGATCCTTTTGTGGTTTCTGGTCTTTAGGAAATAACAAACAGGATTCCAAGTTTACAAATTGTTGGAAAAGTGCGAAAAATGAAGTGACAGGAGACAAGGAAGGTGTGGCAAAGAGACATGAAGATTCCATTTGTGTTGGCTCCTCAGTCATTGATTCTGAGGTTCCAATTTCGGGAGCCAAAAGAACAATGGACGGAGATTCATAAAGGCAGAATGATGGAGCGTCGCTTTTTGGGGTCCAACGGCACAAGTAGATTATTAACGCAGTTTGAACTCCGATTAGGATTGACAGGAGACGCCGTGATTTTGAACACATTATGAACCTCCACTCCTGCTACTTCAAGCTTACAAGCCTTTCGTCCCTGCTGGTCCGTTTTTATCGACGCACGATCATAAAACCAATCTGGATTGGTCCAATCTCTATTTTGGATTCAAAGTCCATACAAGGAAAGGAAGCCCAAGCCCATAAATTATGGTTGTTCCCTGGGGAATTTCTGCCATTGTTATCCTCATCGACCTCTCCAGGCACCCTTCGATCTTCTCATTCCAATCAACCCTTAAGTTCCAGTCGAACCCTGACATTGGGCATTACTGACGATGCGGGACACCTTTTCTCCATTAGCAACTTAGCAACAATGTACTTCCCTTGTTTTACTCCGACGGCGACCAAGGTACAAAACCAAAGGTAGAAGGACTTGGTGGGCCGAGGGATGACGAGACGCACACATGAAGCGTCTCCCTGGGTATTTTGAGATGTAATGGATGGGAGTAGGGAAGGATGACTTTTCGTAGGGAATCCACCTGGGGAATAATGGACATCAATAATCCTGTGAAGATGAGATGAGACGTCTGCTTGGGTTAAGAATAGGTACTGCATCATCCCAATAATCCCACAACAATGGACCATACAAGTATTGTACTTCACTCACCCTCTTGCTCCTGGAGATGGAAAATGACGGAAAGGGGATGAAGGAGGTTTCAAGTTCTTCTCAGGCCGAGGGCGTGTGCCTTCAACAAGCTCAGAAACTTGCCTCAAGAAACAACAGCCGCTGTCAATCAACCTAAAAAGAAAAGACGCTCAGAATTATTTCCTTGCCCAAATTGATCATGCACCACCCAATTCCGCCGCTGACTTCCAATCAGCAATTGAAGGACGATTTTGGTTTCTCGCTAATTCGCATTCATTTTGCATTGATTTCGCTGCATTTTGTAGGTCACGACTCACGAGAGAGTAATGACGCTCGGATTAGCACTCGACCTTGGACTTATACTCAAAAAATGACAAGATGATAATGATGAGTGAAGGTCAGAGTGTAATTGAAAATGGAAATACTCGTGATGTTGATAGAAGACCATCAACCTTTCCAGTTTGTCATTTATGCCATTTGGCTTCATTTCATTTCACAATTACTATCAGAACCGAAGGGGCAGCAGAATTTCACCTCATTTTTCCTGAACTATTTCAGTCCATTCGCTGCTGTTGGTGTTCCTTCCTATTTTGTTCCAGTCCATCACTGCCAATTTACTACAATGCCAATCCCAACAATCGGATACGCTGCTGAGGATTCAACCGGAAGTATGAAGCCATTGAAGGTAAGTTGTCCATAATTTCTATCATTGCATCCTCATCTCACTCACTCCCATCTCTTCTTTCTACCAATTCTTGGTTTCATTTCCAGTTCGACCAACGGGACTTGGGCCCAAACGATGTCCACATCCGGGTCGTCGCTTGCGGAGTTTGTCAAACTGATGTTCACCAGGCGAAGAATGACTGGAAAATATCCAATTATCCAGTCGTCCCAGGTAAGCTCGCAGGAAGATCCGAAGTCTAAAGGACTTTTTGATTTTATAAGTTTTGATTATGCATTTAAGGTCATGAGGTCACTGGTTTCGTGGAGGCAGTTGGACAAAATGTGACCAAGGTCAAACCAGGGGATAAAGCAGGTAAAGTTACTTAACCTTCTTTTGTTAAGCTTCTGATGATGACCGTTGTCCATGATTCATTAGCCACAGGGATCCTTGTGGATTGCTGCCGAAGCTGCAATGAGTGTCAGCAAAGCAAGGAGCAGTACTGTAGCCAGCGGAAGTTTACCAACGGTCGCCTGCTAAAAGATGGGTCAGTGACTTATGGCGGGTATGCTCGGGACGTTGTTGTTGAGGTAAGAGTGGCCGCATAGCATTTCCGAATATATGAATTCCGCTGCTGACTCCTTCCTTTTGTTCCTCAGGATAAATTCGTCTGCCCCTACCCGGAGAATCTGGACATGTACGCAGGAGCCCCTTTGCTCTGTGCTGGAATCACCATGTATTCTTCAATGCGAAAGCACGGGATGGACAAACCTGGAAAGAGATTGGGGGTCATTGGTCTTGGTGGTCTTGGACACCTCGCCGTCAAGTTCGGTGTTGCTTTTGGTCTTCAAGTCACCGTCATCTCACGCTCCGAGTCCAAGAAGGAAGAGGCACTCGGCGTTCTTGGAGCTCAGAAGTTCCTCAATTCCACTGATGCCACTGCCTTTGATGGAGCCAAGAACTCGCTGGACTTTATCCTTGACACTGTCTCCTCCGCTGCAGATGTGAACTCCTATCTTGCTCTCCTTGCTGTGGATGGAGTCATGGTCATGGTGGGAATTCCAGGGGGAATGTTGCAGGTACGCTCAAATGGAGCAATAATGCATAGCAGAATGCCATCCAAGGTCACAAACTACTATTCTAATTTCTGCAGGTCAATGGAATTGCTCTAATCAACTCACGCCGTATGCTGACTGGAGGCGTCATTGGAAGCATCGAGGAGACGGAAGAAATGCTGAAATTTTGCGCTGCCCACAACGTGACGGCAATGATTGAGAAAGTTCCAATGGATTACATTGGAACTGCCTGGGAACGAATGCTCAAGTCTGATGTCCGCTATCGCTTTGTCTTGGACGTAGAGGGCAGTTGCCCCAAGATTTGAATTCTGAACTTCCATCCAGCAGCATTCAAACTGCCTACTACATTTGTATAATTCCATCTAAACTTGAGGTTAAACGAATCAGTGTACTGTATAGGATACTCTTTGCTACGTACCTAAATGATCGCCGCAATTCGTAGTTAATTTAGTTATCTTTTGGTTTAATTGAAATTTGCAATCAAATAAGGTAGTGTAGGCCAGTAAAAGATGTTAAATCAATTCTACTGGAAATCCAGTAGAAACTTGCAAATGCTTTTCTGCTACTGCCGTTTTCATTTCCTGAGCTCAACTGCTGGAGGATGTTCCAGAAATAATTAACGCAAATGCCGAATTCGCGTGTTTTCGCCTTGGTCTCTCCGAAAATTCTTACTGGAAAAAAGTTCACGCTGAAGTTTCAAGGACATTTGATTTTTTCCGTCATCATTTTTTATTAGTTCGAAGCTAAATTAGGAACAAAATTACACTTTTTTGAATTGCCAGTTTGAAAAGTGCATTGTTCAGAATTGGGAAAAATTGATGTGAAGAATTTTTTATGTTTTCAAGAAACTCGTATCGAATCCTACCTGCTCTAATTCGGTACACTTTTGAAATGATTCAATACAAAATTTTATACGAGGTCCAGTAGAGAACGTTAAAAGTGAGAAATATTGCTGGAAATAGTACTCTGGAAATCCGGTCAATTCGCTTTGCCTTCTGCATCCCAATTCTCATCATTTCTGCCTCAAATTCATCAAACGCATCATCCTCACTCTCAGATTCTTGACCTTTCCTTGTTGATTTGAGGCTCTGGAGCCGTATCAGAGCCGGGGACGTAAGTTTTGAGGTATAATTTACAAGTGCAAATTGTACAAGCCCTCCAATTATGAGTACCTGACAAGTGGCTGTCCAAATATCCAGCGCCTTGATATAGGACGCTGGAGGGACGCTTTGATTGATTCCATAAATTTGGGAGACGATGGTGAGGACTGTTGTGACCCCAAGACTGACCCTTGCCTCCACCGCTGTTGGCTCTAACCAGAATCCCACCCAACTTACAAGTACCACCATGGCACACGGAATGTAGAATTGAATCAAAAAGAATCCAAAGGCTCGTTCCATTTCAATTTCCAGCTCGAGGCAGCTGAAGGTATCCACAGCGGTGACCGTGGTGCAGAGCTTGTTCCGGTAAGAGTTGATATGGAACTGTGGCATTCGGAACGGTTTGTATTGAATTGGATTTGACATGCTCCAGTTCAAAATTACGTCCTGGGTAGAGTAGCCGTAAGTGCTAAGTAACAGAGGACAATTTTGGACGTCCAGAGGATAGGCCGCCAAGTTCATTGGACAGGAGAGGAGGAGCGTGAAGCGGAAACTCTGGAGAATATCCCCCTCGGGGTAAATCCGTGTGAATATGTTTGGCAACACAATTTTATGGAGCGTCCCCTTCTTTTCGTTCTCAAAGAAAACGTCTGGAGCCCAAATTCTGGAATGGTTCCGAAGATGTAAGAATTCCACATTCTTTTGGATTCGGGTGAAAGTCAGGCGTGGGTCTTTCCAGGATTGGCGAAATGTGATTTGTGCAGAATATTCCATTCTCACATCGTCCACGTTTTCAATGTTTCGCAAGAAAATGTTGACGTAGACGAGGACTGGTCCGCTACCGGTCTGACCCTTAGGTCGAATCTGTCAGGAAAAATGGCAATCATGTTACAAATCAACAACAACAGTGAACTATAAATTCAATCAGCCTCACTTTCGCATCATATCCCAGCAGAAGCTCATCCAGTATTTCTGACTTGCGATTCATGCCATTAATATCTCCAAGATCATCGACCAGCGCTTCTATGTCGCTGCTCCTAATGTCCTCGTGGTCATCCCCTTCTTCCCCTGATGCAACTCCAAGGAAAATAAACAAAAGGGAAATGTTGACACTCCAGAACCACTGCATCCTCCAGTCCTTTCTCTTCCACGTTCATTAATTTCCCTTCACTTTCCACAAACTAAACCGTTTAACTTTGGAATATTTTGGAAGAAAAGAAGCTCCTGGCAGGACAAAAGTGAGCTGGTGACAAATAATTCACCAGAAGATGAATGCGCATTCCTAGCATTATTTTATTTACCCTAAACTAAATATTTTAGTCTGTATGCTTTCTTTTCCTATTCCATTTGCCACACATTTCCATTTGCCAACCTTGTAATTAATTTACATCATGGCGTGTCCTGTGGCAATTAGCAATTTGCGCTGCTTAACAATACTTTGTAGTCCCACAAATAAATTAATGGCAAGGGGGTGGAGATAGGACCATCGATCCGCAACGGCAACCCATTATGTCTCCTACCCATGAAACTTGGGATGAAGTTCCATTGAAGTTCCATTGCAATGACTCCGAGAAATGGTGGTGGCTGAAAAGATTCAACAGTTGAGGAAGGGAGCAACTCAAATCGCAGCTTCTGATTTGGCATCGCTCCAACGCTGCGATGAGAATCAGTCCTCCTGCCTGACGCTGCGCTACGAACACGTAACTCGAATTAATCTAACCTGGGACACTCGTTCGGAACACCATCCTTCGTGTCATACTCCAATAGGTACAAAGTTTTTAGTAACTACTGAGCACTCCTTGAGAAAAGTTTGACTCGTTCAGTTGTTCTCTAATTAAAGAAAGAGCAAAGAAAGATCTTAGCTAAGTGTAGTGGGACATTCGCCAAGTTAAGGAGATCGAAGGACAAGAGTTTTGCAGAAAGGGGCTACGCTCTGAGAATACTGTTATGAATTGGCCGTGTCAAATTAGTCTCCAACTATTCATCCATTCAGAAGATTTGATTCAGTAGCATCATCTCATCAGTTTCCTCTTTCGTTCTAAATTTGTGCAATTTCTTTACTGTATTGGGTGGTACTAGTAAATTGTGATTAGAAATGTCCACTTCTCTCGCTTCCGGGTCCGCAAAGAAGCAAAGGTCCAAAATATTTATGAAGAGTAAAAAGACGGATCTTCCGGTGCCCAAACCGTTTTCAGAAGATGAAATCAAAGGTAATGAATTATTAATGAATCAACATAATATTACAATTTACAACGACCAAGTGAACTTTTTCCTCAATAAAACTTAAGATACGCTTGTCATGTTTTTTTTTAGTGGCGTGGCGTCTCGTTTTTATTTAGATTCATAATGCAAAACCAAGTTTCCAAAAACATTATCCCAAGATTTGTAGATTGTAGACTTCTATTTTTAAATCTTTGTTTGTATACACGATGGATTGGAGAACCGAAGGGTTCTTTCTGTAATTTTAGTATCAGCGTGTGGAAGAACAAGAAGAAGCTCCAAGATTGCAATCTTCCAAATGACCCAATTTGTATGCCCTTGTATTTCTACTACTAATTCTCTCTCCTGTTTTCTTTGTTTTAACCCACAAGATCTCAGAGCTGCGTTTAACCTTTTGGATAAAAATAGTGATGGCCGAATCCAACCGTCAGAACTCCAGGACATGCTCGTCACCTTTGGGATAAATGTCCCGGAAGATCATGTTTCGCGAATCGTTGAGAGAGCATCTGCAGGAGGTAAATGAGGAAATGCATTCCATCTTACCACTTTTTCAAAGTGCTGGCATTCTTGATTTGATGCTCCAAATTCCGCACAAGTAGTGACACTCCCATAAAATCCTCACTGTCACCTCATAATTTTTGATGATAGGGACAAGTGGATTAACAGAATCCGAATTCTTTGCCTGGATCCTCCCACTCCTGGAATCGGAAGATGAGCGTCCCGACCAAGATCTACTGGCCGCATTCCAAGTTTTTGATAAAGATAAAAATGGTTTCATCACGCGGGTAAGGGCGCCCTTGGTACATAATTATTGTTCCGGTGACGCATGTGATGATGAAAAGTGACATTTTACGTGTAGTAAAATGTCATTGCCTTGTTTGCCTGACAAATTGTCGTCACAACTTTGTTGGCGACATTGGCATCCTTACGGCCATTTTAGGCTAAGGATAATTGTAACAAGCGCATTCTTTTCTGATAACTTCTTTGATCTCAGGATGAGCTGAAAGTTGCAATGGAGATGATGGGGGAGGTAGTGGATGATGCGGAACTGGATCAATTAATTGCTCTGGCTGATGTAGATCGAGATGGGAGAATTGACTATGGAGGTAAGCGTCGCTTCCTTATGAGTAACTAAACCTGATTTGCAACGTGGTGAAAGGTTAACCTGGATTCATTCATTTGCTTACAGAATTCGCACGGATGCTTACATAAGGCTGACTGACTTGACCTGTTATTACCACTGGGGATCCTATTTTACCTTGATTTGTGTCGGAAAATGCGTGAGGGGAATGACAATTAAAAGTAATTGCGTCGCCGCTTAGCAGCAGCAGCAGCAGCAGCAGAAGGCTAAACCACGATGATCATCTCTGAAACCCCAATAACCCCCAATCTTATCTTTTCTACTAATGTTACCAAGCAGATTGCTCCTGTCAAGCCCCACAAACTGTGTTTGCCTAATAAAATTTACTATTCACTTTACAACCTCCGCCTTATTCCTTCTGGTGTGGAAAATTGTCAGACTACTAACAAGTGACACCCTGTGTGCACTACGGTGTAACAAAGTAGCTGGCGACAGCGACACGCGAGCATCTGTCACCCACTTTCGAAGTTTGCTCAAGGACGTCCTCAAGGTGGACATTAAAACTGTGTGGATATGACAGATTTAAGACCATCAGGCCCAGATGGGGAATCACGTCAGAACGGGCGACCGGCGTCGCTCAACCTTCTTTTCCTCCCAAAACCGTATGCCAAAGGTGTTGGATCTCCGGTAGTAAAAAGCGTCCAAGCGCCCGAGTCACCGACAACCCCAACATCCCGCTCCTGTCGTAAGTCACTTTTTACAGGGAACTTAATGAGTACCGCGTAAGGGGTGGTGAGGAATTGATGAACTGATAATTTCATTCCAGCTTCACCTTTCACTCCTCCTCCATCGTCACCATCACCCGGCCCGACGAATGGCACTCGTCCAATCATACCACCGAAACCAGAATTCTTAAAAAGACGGAACACATCAGTGGATGATGAAAAGTGAGATTGACGGGGGGATACTTTAGGATATCAAAGAGTAAAAGACGGGTAATCATATCAAAATGACAAGGTTAGGTTCTCATGTAATTTGTTCCTGAATGAGCACTTGAGTTTTGGAATTTAATATTTTTGAATAAGGAATAAAAAATGAAATTGATTCAATTCAGTAACTTTGAGTGCACTTAAGAGGAGAAGGAGGAGACCAAGTAAAGTCACAACTTAAAGTTATTTAGAGCACATCACAAAAGTAACTTACTTGGGCAGTTATTGAAAATCAAAAATTATTAGATTATGAACCAATGCATGTGCATTTAGTGCTTATCGAGTCGACAGAGTGGGTTATTGTAAACCATCTGAAGATCCACTTTGGGTCCAACTAAGTCACGAATGTTGTCAATTCCATACCGGATCATTGTTGGCCTCTCCAGAGAAAGGCCCCAGGCAATTACACGGACGTCTGGAGGGAGACCCATGGGAAGAAGCATCTCTGGTCGAAACATACCAGAATTACCAACCTGAGGTTACAAAGAACAAAACAAAGATTTTTGTAAATGTTTAGCATTCTAAGGTTCAACGGAATCACTCGAATTCAGTAACACTTTACTTACCTCAACCCATTTTTTCAAACCAGGATGATAGGCAAAAACTTCCATAGAAGGCTCGGTGTAAGGGTTATACGCCGGTTTGAAGCGAATCTGTTCAATTCCTAAGCGTCGGAAGAACTGCTTGATTGTTCCCAGTAAATGACCCAAGGTTATGTTCCGATCTGCCACGACCCCCTCGACTTGATGAAATTCTGCCAAATGCGTCGCATCCAGAGTCTCATTTCGGAAAACTCGGTCAATTGAAAAGAGTTTCACAGGTTTGAATGGCTTTTGCTGACCTAGAGGCGAGGCAGAGGAAGCATAATTTGGAAGGTCAAATTAAGGTACCCAAATGATGCGAATTGATAGTCAAATAGAAGGCATACCAGCAGCATAAAGCATTCGAGCACTGACAGCGGTCGTGTGTGTTCTTAAGACGTTCTTCTGGGCTTCCTCTACCTTCCAATTGTACCCATATCCCTGGGATCCGTAATCTCCGACAGAATGAACTTTCTTCACTTTCTCCATATAAGAAGGCTCGAGCGTGGAACAACTGTGAGGTCTAGTCAAAAAGAAAGTATCGTGAGCATCACGGGCAGGATGCTGCTGGGGTTGAAATAGAGCATCAAAGTTCCAGAATGAACTCTCAATGAAGCGATTCGTTGGCATTTCAGAGAAACCCATTTCCAGGAAAATTTGACGAAATTCGGATCGCACCTGGAGAAAATAGGCGTTAGAAATCTGGAATAGAACAGAGTCGAGGAAATCTTACTTTGAGTAAAGGATGTAGATGCCCGCTAGTAACGGGGGTACCGAGAGCGTTGAAGTTGTAAGTCTTGAACTTCTTTGTTTTCCAAGCTCCTGAAGCGATTAGCTCGGGTGTCAAATCTGTCTCGGGTTTTTCAATGGTCGTTGTGAAATGATTTCCCTTGCTGATCTTGTAGGATGTCAACGTGATTTGCTGCATAAGCTTCCGCTTCTTGTACTCATTGACAGTGGTCGAGTCAACGTTAACAGTGACATCCTTAGATAAGGACTTCAAATTCTTCTGAACCTAAAAAACGACAAAACACCTCAGAATATGTTCGTAAATAGAGAAACATGTTTCAAGATTATTTTTTGGCTTACAATGTCAACAATGAAATCCACAGCTCTAACAACTCTTGGCTCTCCACCAACTTTCTTAATTTTGAGCCATCCAGCTTGTATTGCCTTGCTCATCCCGATCTTCCCAGAGGGTCCAGTGAGTTTGGTTAATTCGGACGAAGCGATCCCATCATCGCCAACCGGAACGGCAGCGAAGACTCTTGCTTCATGACTTCCACTTTCAACAATGGATTGACCTGAAACAGAACACAGAGAATCATCAAAGTTTGCTTTTGACGGGACTAGTTTTGGGCAGAAGGACAGGACAACTGGATTAAAAAAGTTATAATCAACCTTACCTTCTTCCGTTAGCTCCCATTTCACGCTGGTTTTCTGCTCTACGTCGATAAGACCACCGATACTCTGTAAACTTTTGATGGCTCCGACAATTTTTTGATGATCTTCTTCAAACTCCTTTGACAGTTGGAGTGAATCCACAAGGCCTCCCGTATGATCCAAGTAAGCCAGAACCTTCTCTGGTAGCTCGACACTCATCTTGTTAGCTAATTCCTGACTAGTTCAGGCTAATTGACAATTAAAACGCTTAAATCGGCACACGGATCAAGAACCAATCTGTCAACCAACCAACAACGTGTTGAAAAAAGTTGAATTTCTTCTTCGAATTTGAATTTCATGATCTTACAAAAAGTTCTGCCGAGGACGCCCCGCACCCGCACGGGCAGTTGGTCAAAACGTATTGTATTCGGTATTGTTAGATTTTAATAAATAAAAATATTTCAACCATGTAAATTAATTAGTTCAAAGTATATCTTAATTTCCAATCAAAAATCTAATTTTATTTAATTTGGCTAACCTTCAAACTCTTGCGTGTTACCAATCGCTGCCCATCGCTGTTTGAAGTTGACAACAATGAATGAACGCGGTTCGCCGAATGATGATGATGACATTTCTGGATCCGGTTGCACCATTTCAAGACCTCCCGCGCGGTTCATTCATCTTTACGTGTCGGATTGGTGGGGTATTGTAATGAATGAACTTTTTACGCTCGCGCATTACTAATGCACTTACTACAACCAATCAGAGAAGAGTTGTATACTACGAAAATTACTACAACCAACCAGGGCAGAGTTGTAAATACCTCTAAACAGCGGCTTCAAATTAGGAATGGCAGTTTTTTATGAATGAACACTACGAATGAATAGAATTTTAGGAATGAAAGCCAATAAAATTGACTTGTTTGATCTTGCAGCGGATAATTTCAGGAATCAATCCCTTATTCACATGAGTCAGGTCAAATTTGCTTTGTAATAAGTCCATGATGATGATGAGGATCGTAACAATTCTAATTTGTAATGTGCAGTTTATGAAACCCTGTTATGCTCATTCGTGTCTCGTGTGTAATTTTCTTGTTATGTCCTGTTTATGCTAATTAATCAGGGTATAATTAATAGCCAACTTTCACTTGTAAAACCCGACAATTATCTCATCAATCTTGGTGCAAGGGAAGGGAAGGAAGGGGTTAAGCATCTTGTTAAGAAATTGGAAAGACCCCAACATGTCCTCCCTTCACTTAAATTCCCTTGACTTCAGGATGTCCTCAAGCAGTGGAGCATTGAGGACGTAATGGCAGTTTACATCTTAAACTTAAGCACTTATTTGTTAACCCATTCATTCAAGGGGCAGTCAGTCGTCATAATCCTATTGTTACCACTTTATGATCTCATCCTGTTCTGTGATGACTAAATAAATTGAGGGAGTCCCAGGAAGCCTTCAACCATGTCACATCCTATTCCATTTTCTGCTGGGGAACTCCGTTCCCTTCATTTGTTTATATGTGGAAGTCAAGAATTGGGCCTTTGGAATCCCACGGTAATTTATGCCCACAATAAAGGATTCGCAGAAATTCCGAAGCCACGACAAGGGCTCCTTAGCACCAGGCCTTTGCTATTTTAACTATTGGGAACAACGCCGTGGAAGCTCACGACATCCTCCTTAAGTTTCACTTTCCTTTAAAAGAGGCAGTGATGGGTACATGAGGTATTCAGTTCTCTGTCACCTTCCCTCGAGAAGAGTCCTAAATTTAAGAAATTGGACAGGGAGGATCCCACGAAAAAGAAAGTTATTACCTGAATTATTAAGTGTGGTTGACATTCAGCTTCACTATTCATCCTCATCATCATGGATTTCTCTTTTCAGAGAGTTTTCGTTCTATTGTTCGTCCTGGCAATAACAGGCTACGTCACAGGAGCACCAAATGGAACAACGCAAGGAAGATCTCGTCAGAACAAGGCATTCTTTGGCAGCGCTGAAGATGACTCTGGAGAAGTGAAAACGATTTTCCCAGATTCAGGATCCGGCTCAGAGGAAAGCTCGGCAGAGTTCAAATTTTCTCCAGGAGAAAAGAAGCTTGGGGCCGTGGATGAAGAGAAAGCGATTGATGCCATCCTCACTGCTACTCGAACTGGAAGACAATTGGACCTGGACAAAATTGATGAAGAGCAATTGAACCAAGTAATTTCAGATCCTGCCATTAAGGCCCAATTGGAAGCAGGGAATGAAGGGGAGGCTCGAGGAATCATTCGGGACAAACTATGCGCCCTTGGACTCATGTCCTGCGGAGGGCCCCACCACCACAAGCCCCACTATGGACACGCTCATCATTACAAGCCGCGGCCACAACCTTCTCATCATGCTCCCCAGATCCACCACGGGCCACATTATGACCCGCAGCCCCACTACGGCCCCGGGATTGGGCACTTACACGGTGGCAGCATTCCACCTAGGGACGTCACCCTCGTCCAGCCAGTTGCGCTCCAGGCAGTGGGGACACCCATCGGGGCCATCCCACTTGGGCATCCACCGCCACATTTTATTAACAAGCCGTATCATGGAAAACCAATCCACCCACCTCCTTTCCCACCACACAATCAATACAACGGAGGAGGTTATGCCAAGCAAAGTTATGGGCCACCTCAAGGCCCAATCTACAATCCCCGCCCCCCGGTCCCACCCTACAGTCCTCCTAAGCAAATTTATCCATCACCACAAATCTTTACCGAACCGATCACGCAACCAATCCTACCCTCCAAAGTAGTCGAAGTAGTCCACCATCATGTTCATCACAAGGGCGCACCCACCGTGGGAAAAGAAAGTTATGGAGAGTACGGCGTGATTGGGAGTCAAGCTGGAGGCGTGGAAGATGGTTACTTCGGATCAGCCCAAAAGCAAATTGTTTCCGTTGCCACACCCGGTGGAAAAGACGTTGGATCGTACGCTCAGCCACAGACCTTGACGCCAAATTACTTGGGCCCACCAACCCATGCACGTACTTGCATTTGCGTACCAATCGAACAATGTATCCTGGATGGACAAGAAAAGTCGGCAGAATTAGAAGTCCAAGGGACGCGAGGGACTGAAGTGATTCAGGGGACTGGAATTCCAAATTCGGGGCTTGTCGGCTATGGGATTGACCCCAGGAATAAAGGACGAAGTCTCGGGATTGAGTCAAATTCGACGGAAGAGGTGTCTGGAGAAAAGGAAGCTTCACAGGAATCTGGAAATGAAGAAATTCCAGAAATAGAAGTAACAACAGACGCGACCACTGGAAGGAAAAGGCGAGATGCGCCGACAAATTCCACCAAATCAGCAACTGGAAGAAACTTAGGTCAAGCTCAGCCAAGGCGATTGGACAACGGGAACGGATGTCGGATCCGCTCCATCGGATCAATCTGCTGTGATCCGTCAAGAATCCGGAATCCGCTCCAGCGACAAATCCCGATTGGTCAATTAACTGGTCCAATTCCTTCCAATAGCTTCAACCAGCATGCCACTTACAATCCAAATGCCCTGGGAGGAGGAGCTTCATTTTATGGCCAATGCGGAAAGCGAAACACCGAAGGTGGAATTCATGGACGAGTTATTACTGCCGCTGCCAATTCACTCACTGATGGAGAAACTGATTTTGGAGAATACCCATGGCAAGGTAATTTGAAATTCCAGTCTTGCTGGAATTTTCTCCAGTTTTGTACCAGTTAGCTTTGTGTTTTGTTTTTTTATATTAAATGCGTTTTTGTACCATTTTAGTTGCTGTTTTGAAGAAGGACGGAACGTTTGTCTGTGGAGGTTCACTAATTGATGGTCATCACGTCATGACAGCGGCCCATGGGATCAAGCACTTGAAAGCCTCAGACCTGCGTGTCCGCTTGGGAGAATGGGATGTGAATCACAACACCGAATTCTACCCGCATTTCGAGCGACAAGTCTCCAGGATTGTCGTACACCCTGAATTTTACGCTGGAAATCTGATGAACGATATCGCAATCCTCCGATTTGAAGGCGGGGTCGACTTTCAGCAATTCCCCCATGTCAGCCCCGTCTGCATTGCTCCACAAGGAACAAATGTGGCGGGGAAACGATGCTTTGTTACAGGATGGGGAAAGGATTCCTTTGGGAAGGGGGGCAAGTACCAGAATGTTCTCAAGGAAATTGATCTCCCAATCCTGGAAAACTTTGATTGCGAGCAGAAATTAAAGCGGACGCGACTCGGGCCGGACTTTGTTTTGAACCCGGGATTCCTTTGCGCCGGTGGAGAGCCTGGAAAGGACGCTTGCAAAGGGGATGGAGGTGGACCGTTGGTTTGCGAAGTTCAATCCGGTTCATGGGCTCAGGTCGGCATTGTAAGTTGGGGCGTGGGCTGTGGGCAGAGGGACATTCCCGGTGTCTATGTCGCCGTGGAACATTATCAGCCTTGGATTCAGCAAGTGGTCAGTACCATCTAAGCAAACTTTTGTTAAGCACAAAACGTTTACAATCCTTGATATTATGAATCCTAATCCTCTCATAGTGTTCTATTAGAACGCTCCTATTGTTGATCTCCTATTTCCCAAGAGTTGTTTTTAATTTTTATACCCAAAAAACATTAGTCAATGTGTAAAAACGTAATCCGAATTTGAAATAATAAAAGTTTCAAAGTAATTTTTTGATTTCCACCAACACGTTGTTGTTGGTGGATCTTCTTAAGTGCTTAGTTCTAAAATGGAAGACCACTGAAGTTGGAGTTGTTTAATTGTTTATAGGAGTGGCATTTAGGAATAATCGAAGGAGGGGATCGTTTTCCATTGTCCGAAAATGGAGATACAAGTTTATTTTTTGGATCACGATGACAGCTTTCCAAAAGGGATGAGGAAATTAGTAGTAAATTGAATACACTCAGGCCTAGAGATGCGTAAACATTGTCTTGCTTTGCTGAAAGAATATAATATCCAGAATGGGGTAATTTAGTCTCGTAAACGCTGCTGCAACCTGTAAAGCATTTTTCGTAAGTTGTGAGAAGATTCATTGGAAGAGGACCTGCTTTGGAATAATTAATTTGGACGTTTCTATCGGGAGTGCCGAATTCTAGAAAATACGGAAGAGTTCGCATGTTTGCCAAAAATAAATTCAAGGAAGTTGTAAAGTAGGTAAGCCATGACACTTCAGCTCTTTATTGCTCCTTCTTCATCTGATGATGCTATCACTTTAATCCTATTTTCTTATTCCTGTTCAGAAGTGTGCTACTTCGCCTTCTGCTCCTCCTCACACCGAATCTCGGATCAAAACATTCTGTTCCCATCTTTCAACCATAGTAAAAGCGTAGGATGCATGCAAGTGAGTCCAAAATCCAAGGTTTTACTTGATGGAATCCTCCATGTGTGTTCTTGAATCGTTAGGTTAAATTCAGCTCGGGCGGGTAAGAAAAAATAATTTCGGGTTACGAAACTATTTCGTAAAATGGAACTGTGTCAAGTAATTTTTAGACAAATTTTCTGTCCGGAGGCAGAGTATTGAATGATGCTTCAGAAACGGAATTTGCAAAACGCACTTTTCCTATTGTCCTGCCTGGGTGTTGTCTACACTACGGCGGTCACCGACACCAAGAATTTCGTGGCACTTCCTGTTGAAAGCCACGCCCAAGAAGACAACCAGATCAACAGTGAAAGTTGTCATCAAACTAAGCAGAAACGAGAAGTGTCATTCTCAACATCACAAAGCATTGATGCCCCAAACAATCGTGACAGTCGTCAAGGTCGGATTCCAACACGAGTGCGAATTGGTGCGTCCTATTTTTTTAATTTATCAATTAGAACTGCCAGGTCACATTGTTGGCAGTTAAGATTCAAGTGAAGGATTTACTTACGGAGTAACGTTGAAGCCATTCGAAATCAGTTGGAGTTTCCTTCTGTTTAAGGGATTCCAAAGGTGAAGGTGACACAAAATGAGGTCCGAGGGGTCATTGGATCCAACATCACATTGGAATGCTTCATCGAATCCTTCCCAAAGTCAACTAATTTCTGGACGAAAGGGGAACTGGGTAAGATGACGCTGTTGGAAGAAGCGCTGTTGATTGGTCGCGTAAAATCAAGTGCATTTGCATTAAGATGAATTTTTGCAGAGCGTCTCAACTCAAAGGACAACGTTGGGAAGTATGTGATCACAGAAGACAATTTCCGCCATGTTGAATTCGCTGATCGCTTCCGTCTCCAAATCCTTGATATCGACGAACAAGACCTCCGGATCAAGTTTCGGTGTATTGCCTCCAATGAATATGGAACGGATAGTGGGCTCATACAAGTATCAGGTGATAAACAGAATTTTTCAAAGCAAAATGCTCAAATTTCTTTACTGAAATTTATGTCTCCAGCCCCAAGTTACCTAGAAACAACGCAATTTCCGGAAAATGGTATGATTTGGGCGCATCTCGGAGCTCGGGTCGTTTTGGAGTGTGAGGTCAAAGGGTATCCACTGGCTGTCACTTATTGGTTCCGGAAGAGTACAGGTACACTTCCTGTCACCTGCTAAGTAAATATGATGCGCGTTAAATTTTGTATGATTAATTGGCAACAGGAGAGCAATTGATGTGGTCGGACGATTATCATGTCACGGAGCACAAAATCGGTCCCCTTCATTACGTCTCCCAGCTCCACATCCGCAGCATTGCCAAAACAGATTTCACGACCTTTATTTGCGTCTCTAAAAATAGCTTTCGAGAATTTGAAAACACGTTTCGAATCATGGGTAAGGCATCACGGGTAATTTGACTTGGAGAATCAAAATTCCATGCTTGATTTTCTTTCCAGAAAAAAGGCCAAGCTGGTTCGAAATGTCAACCTCAGATGCGAACTGCCTTTACCCCACTGGAATGTGGCAGTGGCTATCATTGTTATTTACTGTTTGTTATTGCTTGCAGGGTTAAGTAAAGACGAAAGGTTAGGCCCGAGCGAGTCTTTACACTTTGCTAATGCCGCTTCCTTTGTTTTCGAAATTGCTTGAGTCAACCTGAATTTATTTTTAAAAATAAAAAACTTGTACTAACTCAAGTAATGGACGCATTTAACATTTTCGTCACTTGGTTCACTGAATACTTCCTAATGAGGCCATCCCTGCAAGCAGTGTATATGTAAGTCCCGTCGTGCCTAATTTGGTAAACGGGATCAAAATCAGAACCCGTCAACTGAACAATACGCTTCACATCCGATTCCAGATTTGGATTAATCAGTGCCACTGTCCCGTCGGTTTTGGTTGCCCAAAATAACCTGTTGCTCTCATCTGTCGTAGGATCCGAAGAAGGAGAACGTGGATGGGTGAGGAGGTTCAAAATTGGCGAGCGTGTTGCAAATTGGAATTGTTTCGGTGGGACAACCCTTCGGAGGTCAAAAGTTGCAATCTCTCCTCCTTGGCATCCTACTGCAAAAGTATTGAGACCAGTACCAATCACCGAGTTGGCTGGAGATGGAAGTTGGGTAGTAAAGATGCTTTTTCGTGAACCAACTCCAATTCCTTGAACTTTACAATCTTCTCTGGCGAAAACGACAAGTTTCCCTGTAGTCCCAATTTCCCTGTCACCTAGAAATGAAATTAAGCAAGTGCTTAAGTTGAGTAAATTGGAAGTCAGTTAGCAATGGTTAATTCCGGAACATACTGCGATCAGCTCCTGCTTCTCCAAGGGTAACAAAAGCCGATGGGGATAGAAGAGCACAACTGTTGATCGCTGCTCCACAATCGACAAGCGTCTCGAGAACTTTAGCTTCACCACAATCCCATAGTTTGGCAGTCCCGTCTCTGAAAGGATAAATAAAGACTGCGGTTTACGCTTGCAAGGAAGTTGGAACCTTAGAATATTCCGTAGTCGAGAGTGCTATACTTGGAAACTGAGATGACATTTCGCCCACGGTCGACAATACACGCGTCTTGGATCCCGGCAGTGTGTCCGATCAATGTCACAGGACACTCTCCAGTCTCAACTGACCAAATCTTGAGACGCATGTCACCACCGGCGGTTAAGGCAACGATTCCGGAAGGAAAGAGTTTGCAGCTGTAGACATCTCCAACATGCCCTTCCAGGTTCCTCTATAATGATAATACAATTTTAAACCCATGTCCCCAGGATCCCAACGGCAATTCTGGTTGATCTACTTACCCGAATTACACCAGTTTCCGTTTCCCATACCCTGACTTGATTATTCTGGCAAACAGATATTCCAAGCCCACCTTCACTTACATCCAACGATACAACCTACTCATCATAAAATAAGAAAGACTGTCATGCCTCAATTAGAAATCAAAAAAATAATATTGCACTACCCCTTTCTGATGAATTCTGTTAAACGTAGAAGTCGGTGCGATGAAACTGCACTCATAGTTTGATACTTCGTCCTTCACATTGAGGACATTGGTTGAGGCTCCTTTAGTTACAATGAAGGGTTCCGAGGCTGAAATGTCGTTTCCATTGTTATCATGTCGGTATTTCAGAGTCCCATGAATAGAAGTTTCTAGGAAAGAGAACAAAGAATTTGAAGTGCTATTTGACCCGATGTTGATGGATTGACCTCACCTACCTTCTCCAACTCTCCTGATTGTAACCCAAGACGTTCCTCCAGGTCGCCTTTCCAAAAGAAAATGTGCTTATGTTTTGAATGCAAGAATTGAATACTGAATTAACCGACTACCTTAATGTATCTTCCCAATCACACTGAATTCCAAAATGTGGAAGTGCTCGTTGAGTAAACGTAAGACTTTCCTCTGCCATCCCTACCACTCTGAAAACTAAATGACAGCTCGATTAATTAATTATCTCAAATGTCAAATATTGTTGCATAAACTTTCTTTTGAAAAATATGTGTACAGTTTTAAACTTCTCAATTCCCGCGAAAACTTATCAAGAAATTCTAAGAAGGGCATCTGGTAGTGAGCTCGTCTGCCAACTGCTTTTTTTTGAAAAAGAAACCCTTCGCCTCTATGCAAAGCTTATGGGGAGGGGGGTTTCTTTTTCAAAAAAGATCAACTGGCAGACGAGCTCACTATTAATGGAAGCGCACCGAGTAATCAAAAAAATTTTAAATCATTAATTACTACTCAAATTAATTTCTACTTAATTTAAAGTATTAATGTAATGTAACTCTTATAATTTGATATCAAATTTCTGCCATTCATTAGATAACATGCGATGGATTTTGCGTATACCGTAGGTGCCCATCCATGGAATGTCTCAGAATGTCCAAAGAAAACTCTTGTGATTTCGAAATTATTTGCATAAATCAAATCATTCAAGAACAAGACAGGAGGATAAGAAGTTCATTACGAATTACGAAATTTGGACATTCATCGCTCAGTTGTTTGTTGACAATTAACTAATTCTCTTGTGGTTTGTGTGTAATAATTTACTAAAAATAGTGTCACCAAAATGGATAATGAGTAGCTCTTGTGGAATGTGTCAATTTCTTCGTCTCTTCTAACTGGGTCATTTGCTGGTACTTATTCGGAAGGTAAGAGAATTTACTGTAGGTATGAAAGGAAACTTTAATTTTATGACGTAAGGCTATTACTTGATACATGTCAAGTCAAGTCAAATCTTGAACTTGACACGGTCCGTCACTGGATATTTTCTCGGTTCTAGCTAAAAGATATTAACCAAAGGCTAATTGAGAATCCCTTGTTTCGCTGTTACTTTTCAGGATGAAGAATTACAAGAACATTACCCAAGTTCAGCGGCAACGTGAGAACGATGTAAGTCATGCCAAGGACAATTTACTGTCGTCCCATGGAGAAAAGTATAACTTTTGACTTTTGCATTTTATATCAGGAGCGGTATGCCCGGGTAATGGTTAATCGTCACAAGGTTACAGAAGATTTCATCAAGCGACTAGGCCTTGTTGGAGAGTTGGACGGGCACACTGGCTGTGTCAATTGCTTGGAATGGAGTTCGGATGGAGGGTTAGAGAAGTTTCATTAATTTAACAAACATGCGAGTATCCGCAATTTATATCATTTTATTTTATACAGACTTTTAGCTACTGGCTCGGATGATCTTCACATTTGCATTTGGGATGCTTTTCGTAAGAAGAAACTTGTATCCTTTGGAAGTAGCCATCACGGGAACGTCTTTTCCGTCAAGGTAAGGTTACAATTGTACAATCGGAATTAGCATCTTTACTACGTTGAGTCTAACGATGTTTTTGCCCTGAAAACAGTTTATTCCAAACAGCGGTAACGTTCACATCGCTTCTGGTGCTGGTGATTGTTCTGGTACAGTATATTAATGACATAATGATGAATCGCAGCCATGGATGACATTGGCCGTTTCTGCTTGTTTCCAGTACGGGTCAACGACACTAACTCACAAGAGTGCTTTAGCGTCTGCACGTGCCACAAGGCTCGAGTTAAAAGGCTTGTAATGGACCCGATTAGTCCTCCCGTATTTTGGAGTGCCGGAGAAGATGGTTTGATCCTACAACATGATCTGAGGGTCGCACATACTTGTTCATCGGAGACGATGACACCGAGAAACGTGCTCATTGATTTGAAGTCATACATCGGTGGAAAAGGGGAAGCCAAATGTCTCGCAATTAATCCCGTCAGGAGTGAAATGATGGCGGTGGGTGCTAATGATCCCTACATTCGTTTGTACGATCGGAGAATGATCAAATTGCAGTTTCAAGAATATGAAGATGGAAGTATATCGACGGAGTCACCTGAGATCCCCACAGGCGCAGTGCAATACTTTGTTCCAGGTAACTGGAATTATGGAAAGTATGGCAGGCTCGTCATTTGGTCTCTTTTACTAATTGAACGATTCAATTCTTAGGTCATTTACCATCCAAAATGTTGGATTACGTGCGAAGATATCGTTCTCTCGCTTCGACGTACGTGGAATTTAGCCCTGACGGAACTGAATTGTTGGCAAACTTGGGAGGAGAGCAAATTTATCTTTTTCCTCTACAAGACGATCTGCGGAAAAACTACACCACATTTGCAATTCCGACGTTGTCATCGGTTGCTGGTAAGCCGAAGGATTTCCCAAATCTTTATTCCAGTGACCTGAATTCGATATGAATTTGTTACTTTTGCAGGTGGATCGACGAAGGGTCATATTGGAAATGGCTATGTTAACGGATTCAAGAAAGAAACTGCCGATTTGCCCAGCGATTTGCCCGCACGCTCGGAGCGACGCGCCTTGAAACCAACATTGCCAAAATTCGTGGAACAAATTAAAATTGAGGTAAGAAATAGAATTTCTGTATCAACTTCAGGAATCTGGAACCAAATTAAAAAATTACTTTGACATTTTTAAATGTAGGCAAATGAAGCATTCGACTGTAAGAAGTACGCGAGGGCCATTCAGCTCTACAATGAAGCCTTATCTATTTGTCCAAATTCGGCGATTCTTTTGGCAAATCGTGCGGCAGGTAATACTTTCACTCATTTCAAGATACATATTCCCCGGATGTAACTCATTTACTTCCTTTCAGCACTCCTCAAACGATCTTGGGATGGGGACGTCTATGTCGCTCTCAGAGTAGGTTATCCTTAGTTAAGTTAACTATTCGGTTAAAAATGATCCTAATTGGTTGATTTTATTGCAGGACTGTTTAAGTGCTTTAAAAATTGACAGTGGTCATCACAAAGCCTATCTTAGGTAATGAATTTATGGTTCCTGCTCCTCTACATGTAGGGAGATACTTAATTTAATGCTTGTGGTTCCATTTTACTGTTTCTAGGCTGTGCCGATGCCTTTTTGAATTATCACGAATCGACGAAGCATTTTCCAAATATGGAGATTTCAAACAGGAGTTTCCAGAATACTCAAGCTCAGCACCATCTAAGCTTCTCGAAGAGGAGATTTCGAAGGCTCTGAAGAAACGGGAATCCTCTCCCAGCGCATCCGAAGGAAGTGACCATTCATTGTTCTCCACTTCAACGTCGTCTTCTGCTCAAAGTAGTGCCACAGCTACCACTCCTACACGGGTTACCAGAAATTACTTTTTCCGATTTACTACCGCTGGATCCCCAGACAGTTCGAATTCAGGACATGGGGATGTTGATACGGAGACTCCGATGAGTTCCAACGACGAAACTCCAAGGAGAAACAGTACGGACGCGGACGATTCCGCCACGGATGGTGGTGGTGGGGGTGGAGCAACGCGAGGAAAAACGGGCAAGAAAACGGCGAAACTGGGTGAAGCTGAAACCGAACTGCGATCGAAGGCAGTGGACTTTATGGAACGGTATTGCGGTCATTGCAACACAACCACAGATGTAACTAAACTTGATTTTTACCCGAATACTCCATTATTTGACCCAAATATTTTCAAACGCTTGCGGCTTCTACCTGTAGATAAAGGAGGCAAATTTCTTCGGAAATTACATCGTCGCAGGCTCAGACGATGGCAGTTTCTTCATCTGGGACCGGAAGACCACCAACATTGTCAAGATCCTTCGAGGAGATGAGTCAATCGTTAACTGCCTTCAACCTCATCCTTCCACGTGCCTTCTGGCAACTAGCGGGATTGAACAGATTGTTCGCCTCTGGGCGCCGCTTCCAGAAGACGTAATTATTTCATTTTCAAAATCTCTACTCAGCCGAAGCGTAAATCGCTTTCATTCAATTAAACCCATAATGTTCTTCCATTGATTTTGTCAACAGGATGGGAAGACGCCAAATGATCGGACAATTACGGAGTGGAACGATGTTGCTTCCGAGAATCAGAAGCGTATGAATTCCAACCCATTTGAAGTGATTTTGATGAATATGGGCTATCGGATCAACGCTGGAGCAGATGAAGACCCATCGGATGAAGAGGAAGGGACTCCGCGTAGTGGTAGTAACACCAATGCCCGTTCTGGTGTCCAGTGTAGCCAATCCTAATTTTCCGCTATAGCCAATACCCCCTCGATCAAATATACGTAATTAGAAGTTCCAACCGACGGAAACCGGAATTAATCATATGAAGCTGCAATCGTAATTTATTCTTCCGATTCTATTCATTTCTCTCGCACTGAGGTAAGGTCGGCTCCGAAATTTCAATCAATTCTCATCCAGTCAAGTCAGAGTGATTCGTGTTATAAACTATAAGG